>BMAO01027626.1:171538-209484 GCA_019973975.1 Trichonephila clavata | reverse complement strand
AGGGTCACAGGGGTTAATCTCGGATTTTTTCGAATTTTCGAAAAAAATATATGTTGTTCCTCATTTTCTTTGAACATTTTGATACCAACTACGTGATAGTGCTACAAAAACTTTGAAAGTTATTAAAAAAAATTCCAAACAGCAATTTAGTAATAACAGTGTTTAAATGGACACATGCCACGACCAGTTTTTTTATTTCCGCATACGTTTCATTTTTCTGTTTTTAAAAAGCCTCATGAAATATTTTAAACACTTGGGTGAATGAGAAGGAAGCTTGGAACTCAACACATTCATTCTTTCTGTGTTTACATTCTGTTTTGGTAACGCTACCACGTTGTTTGAAATAAGTTATCGAAATTCAAAACAACGTTGTTTGAAATCGTTATCGAAACTCAAAACATTATTTATCTTTTGATTTGAAATGGAAAATATACATCCTAGGCCTTCAGGTAAGCGTCCTTACAAAAGAAGATTTAGAGGGAACCAATTCATGAAGGTATGTCCTGATACAAATGTTGCAGAAAGGAGAGATACAGGTACGTGTGCTTCCAGTAATAAAATCTCAGAAATTCAGACTTCATTAAAGTCAAATCTTGTTAAGGTAAGTGAAAACTTTAAAGGATATCGTATTTTTGATTTTATTTCAACCTTTAGATCTATTTTGTCAGTATCATGCTGTTTAAAATGTCATAAGCCATTAACAATTAATGAAAAATCCACTCGTGGTTTATGTTCGAATTTTGAAATACATTGTAAAAAATGTGGGAGCATTTGTACTTTTTCAAGCTGTAAAGACATTGGGAATAAAAATAATGCTCCAGAAATTAACAGAAGATCTATTTTGACAATGAGATGCATAGGTCAAGGTTTACAGTCATTAAAAACCTTTTGTGCTGTAATGAGTCTTCCTAATCCTGTTGAACAAAAATCATATGATGTTATTAATAATAAACTTTCACTTGTTATGAAGGAAGTCGCCGAAGAAAGCATGAACCGGGCAGCTGTCGAAGAAAATTATTCGTTACCTGATAACATTTTAATGGTAAGTGGTGATGGGACCTGGAAGACGAGAGGGCATACATTCATCGTTGATTGGAGTATGTACTCTAATAGGGGCCGGAACAGGTAAGGTTTTGGATAGGGAAAAGTTGTCCTCATTTTGCAAATGAAACGACAGTTATAAAGGGGTAAAGTTTGGTATCAAGTACAATAAATGGCAAAGAGTGCATAAGATTTCACGTAGAAAAAATTATTCTGGCTCTGCTGGTAAGATGGAGGTTGACGGGATGTTGAGGATTTTTAATCGATCAGAAAAGCTTCACAACCTGAAATATTCGAACTACATAGGAGATGGCGACACAAAAACATTCAATGCCCTTTCTGAAAACAATCCATACGGCGATGACCATCTTATTCAGAAAATAGAATGAGTAGGCCATGTGCAAAAGAGAATGGGTACAAGACTTAGGAAGCTTAAATTAGTATATGGTAAGAAGAAATTATCTGATGGTAAAACTATAGGCGGTAAAGGTAGGTTAAATGATAGTTTAATTGATAAGCTTGCGCATTACTATGGTAATGCTATTCGATGCAATTCTACTAGTGTAGATGAAATGCGGAAAGCCATTTGAGCTGTTTGGGGTCATTCTTGCAGCACCGATGATGAACCGATGCACTGGTTTTGTCCTACAAATCCAAATACATGGTGTAAGTATAATGCTGCAATTAATAATAATTTACAAAATTATAAACACAAACCCTCAGTTGCTAAAGCTGTTCGAGATGTAATTAAGCCTGTATTTGCAGACTTATCTCATCTGGCACTCCTGAGGAAATGTTTAGGAGGTAAGACACAGAATCCTAATGAAAGTTTAAATTCATTAATCTGGAAGTTTTGTCCTAACACGATTGGTTCTAGCCTTCAGATTGCAGAGACTGCTGCAAATCTAGCAACCAGCATTTTTAATGACGGAAATCAAATACTTATTAATATTTTAGAGAAATTTGGCTTAAAAATTAACAAAAATGCTTGTGTGTCCCTAGCTGAACGTGACAATCATCGAATCTTTACGTCAAGAAAGAGGAGCTTATTAGCATCGTTTGAACCTCGCAGAGCCAAAAAAATTAAAAAGAGTAAAGAAATTGAGCTGTTTGAGCAACAGGAAGGCATATCCTATGATCCTGGAGCATTTTAGCATGTAAGTTTTAAAATTTATTTTCTCAAATTCAATTTAAAACTTTAAAGCCTTTTTTCTCAGTTTGTGTTTTTTTCACTTACGCGCATTGCGTTTCAAAACTATCATACTTTGATGCATAAAACTTTACAGAATTATAAACTCTATCATAATCTTTAAATCCTAGCTATTTATAGTATTACATATTTGTAATTTTTTGAAAAATTTCAAAAAAATTAAATTTTTTAAAAAAAATTTAAAAAATGTACTTTTTTTATTTTTTAAAAATATTATTTTTTATTCTATTTATATAAAATAGCTACCATCTAATAAGGATATATTTGACTTTATAAATCAACTTATTGCTAGTAATTAGAATTATTTTTTCAGAAAATATCATGCGCGTCGTAAAACTTACTATTTGTTTCTTACAAAAAAATTTCTTATATTTATGTGCTTATTATTTTTAAAATTATGATTATATTTTAGACATTTTATTCTTTTTTGAAACTTTATTCCTTTGTAAAAAATTTGTAAACGAATCAAATTATTTCATTTTAACCTCAAAGAATTATTTCTAGTCGAAAATTGTACATATTTTGTGCTCTCGAAACATTTTTAACACTCCTGAGCCCCTTAACCTCTTAAGTGGCACTGGCGTATATATCCGTTTCGCTCAGCTGGTGAATTATACGCCCCAGACGTACATACCCGTCCTTAAATACATTTCTTTTATTTGCGCTGTTATCAGTAAAACTATTCCGAAGGCCAAGGTATACAGTAGGATGACCTTGCCAGTATTTGCAGAGAATTTACTTATTCTATAGAAAATTTGTTTATTTATGCCTTTCTCCCCCTTTTTCAAAACTTTGTGTAAAATAAAGGCACTGTGGAGAGAATCACGTAACTTCTAATCGGCAGTTAAGGGGTTAACGTTGTCGAGGCTCAAAGTCCTCGCGTTAGCGTGTAGTTGGAAGTAATACCATACCACCTTAAAAAAAGTTACGAATTTTAAAATATAGATTTAGGCATTTCCCAATTTCATATTTTAGCAGTTGTTCAGGAAACTACTGTGAAACACCAGATAAAATTTTTTCAGAACATTTTAATAGTTCTAATTACGTCACATTTGTCTGGAGAGTTTTAAATTGATTTTCCTTATTCAGTCTCATTCTTGACCTATTTTGAGACCAAACCATTTTAATAATGAAACGAGTGAGCGCATGATTTAGCAATCGTCTGTATGCATTTTATTTCACTTATCATCCTTCCATTATATGCAAAAGTTTATAAACAACATTTTGAGCTTCGTCAGAGTGTCAATATATTAACCTTGCATTAGAAATCCAACCTTAATGGAATAGTTTACATAATCACAAAATGAAATAAATATTTTAACGATACTTAACGAAGTAAACGAAGGATACACTTTTGTTGCATTCAGTGTTCCCCAATTTCTTAATATATTAGAATAATTGTTTCATAAACGTATTACGTATTTTCAAACATTTCTATATTCTTCCTATCGTACTTGTAAATTGAAATCTGTTCCAATACAATTTTCGAATTTATTTAGTTAAAATGCTGAAATGTATTTGAGATGTTACGAGATAACACATTAATTCATTCTCAAACATAGATCTTAATAAGCATTTTGTCCACTTTTGGATTTTTTTTATTATTTTTACTGATTTACGTTTTACACCGATAATGTTTTTAAAACAATAGAAGAGAATATGTGAGTCACCCTTTCTGTTTCTGAAGGATATTCAAATGTTTACTGCGCAGTATAGATATTTGTCAATTACTATTTACATTCTTATATATTTAATTCGTGAAATCAATTATTATTTTCCATTAATCAAACTTGATTTACTTAAATTACAGATGAATGTAATTCACTGCATAACCATGTACTGTATCATTCTACAAGTTACGTATATTTTACTGTGTTTTATTTAAACATATTTTTCCTTTTTATAGTTTTTTTCAGAACGCAAAGGATAATATTAATTACTCTTAATTTCATTTTTTCTAGTAATTAAATATTTACAAAATGAACCAAAGGATTTGAAATAACTGCTTAATCGTATAATAAAGCCCAATTTTGCTGAAATTAATTTATTTATTGCTGATTTCGTTCAAGTATTTAATGAAATTACTCAAATATGCTTGTTCATTTTTTTTCGGAAGGAGGAAGGTAGAGAAAAATTGTAAGATTTAGGATTAAAACTAGATATATAAATTTAATTAAATATTTGATGTAAAAATTTCCTTGAATTTAATTTGCATTTCTCATAGCGATATATTTAATTTTTAATAAGTAACAAGACATTTTAATTATTTTCGATAAATGTTAAAGGCATTAATTATAAAACACACACTCAATTATGAGTAGCGAAAGGAAGAGGATACTCAATTTCTTTTCTAATGTATTATTACATTTTTTAAATGCTAGTATTCAATTTATATTTATTAGAAATAATGAATAGAAATGATAAAAGTATAAAATCATGATTAATTAATTTGTTTTTAGCTGCAGATTATTATATAGTATGATGAAGAAGAAGAAGAATACTTAAAAATGTATTGTTTCATGCATCGCATCAAAGTGCTTAAGATAGTTTGAAGGCTAACAGAATATATGTACAGTGGTGTTAAAAAAGAAGAAAATTTGAATATTTTCTCGAATTTCATAAAAATATTTGAACGAAATGTAAAAATACTGCTTCGAAACAAAGCTGCATGTGAATCGAGGCAAAGCTAGTCAGATAATCGAATTTTTAAGCACGTACTCAAAAATCCGCATTACGTTCTTGAGGTTTTTCTTCAGCAATCAGGTAAATTAGAATTCATATAGTAAAAATGAATAACCACTATATCTTAGATTATGTCAAGTGATGGTGAATTGTTGGTAGGCTAGAAGCAAGCTGGTCTCAAACCTATATTTTTTTTAAAATTCAGTTTAACGACCAGCGTTGCAAGGCCACATCTGGTCGGCAAATTTTGGAAACGTGAGAACATTCGGCAGAAGCATTTGCCAGCCAGATCTTCAAACCTTATAGAACAGGGATGGCATACCAGTGGCACGCGTGCCATTGATGGCACGAGACACAATATTTTTGGCACGTTCAAAATGATTTGCATTTTATTTCAAAATTCACTATGAATTATTACGAACAAACGAGTGATCGGTCGCGGGGAGCACACTCGCTTGTTATTTGCTTGCTTTAGTTACGTCTTAGACAAAATTGCTTACGATATCAAGTTTGTCTAGGCATAGCATAAAATATTTCATAGACACAACTGTACTTTAAAGTTTATATGCGTTATATTTACAATTTTAAACTGTTATTTTACATGGCTAGTTCGGCAAAAGAACAAAAAGTGCAAGGTAGTAAGTGTAACAGAGAATTTCAAATTTGGTGGACCGAGAAACATGTTATTATTAGTAAAGGTGACAAAGTGGTATGTGTTGTATGTTCTGGAATAATGGTATGCAGAACATCGTTCGTAAAACGGTATTTTGAAACGTATTATAAACCCTCTTGTCAAAAAAAGTGAACCACAGTAAAAACAATTAATTACCTAGATACTCTTTGGTAGATGACACACATTCAGCATGTATTTTACGAAAAGTAACATGTTAAAATCCAGTAGTTCTAGAGATAATCGACCAAATCTGAAAATTCTCTTAACTTTACACTCCAGTGTATATTATGCATATACCATACATATGTACGAAGGCTGTTCAAAAAGTATCGATAGTGAATTTATTCTATTTATTCGAGAAAACCCCCAGCGGAGGGACTGTGCGCATCATGCACGCGCATATTTCACCTTGTCTCACAAAATTCGGCAGGTTTGTACAGCGCGCCGTTCAGTCACACTGACTTCTTTCACGTGGAGTGTTTGCGTGCGTTCGTCGAAAAAAGAAAATGTGTGAAAACACGGATTAGCGAATCTGTATCAAGTTTTGCTTTAAGCTCCGTAAAATGGGCACCAAAACCTACGAGATGATGAAAACAACATTTGGAGATGAGGCAATGAGTCGTGCTCGGGTTTTCGAGTGGTTCCGGCGATTCAAGGAGGGTCGTCAATCAGTGAACAGTGATCCCCATTCTGGACGCCCATCCACCTCTCGCAATGAGGACAAGATTGCACAAGTGAAGGCTGTGGTGCTGATTTTTCCTCTTTCCCAAGATCAAGAACACCTTAAAAGGACACCGGTTTCAGGACATTGAAACCATAAAACAGAATTCGACACAGCAGCTTCAGGCCATCCCAAAGTCTGAGTTCCAGAAATGTTTCGAGGACTGGAAACATCGTTGGCCAAGTGTGTTACTGCCAATGGAGCATATTTCGAAGGAGATTGACTCAAAACGTGTTTATGTATGTATGTTTTTGCATAATAAATTCAGTCTCGATACTTTTTGAACAGCCCTCGTATATATTTATATCTAATTTGAGTTCTTGTTTATACATTTTGACGCATGGACATTGCTTAACATTGAATTAAATTAAAGTGCATGGAGATGTAGGTTATTCAAAAATGAAATTCAAATATTTCAAATCATCACATTGAATTCCTTGTATGAAATAATCTCTAAACACTAATGCATATTTTAAAGAAATTATATTTATTTTCAACTACTTTCATTCATATCTGAAATGTGGCTGAAAAAAGAGCTTAGTATGTAAATGCAGATGATTATTAAAAGGCTGAAACTAATGATCACCTGTCAAAAGTATAAAATGGAGAAGTGACTTCCAAAGGTAAAATTAACTTTCCGAAGCTTTAGCAAGAAATAAAAATGACTGTTCCTAAAAAGGAGATTTATTGTTTGCTAAAATAATCCTATGGTGGTGCAGTCAATGGCGATTTTTTTCGATACCTATATTTTTTTAAAAATATATTCGCTTAATGTCTCTTATTTTTGACATTGTGTCAAGATTGCTAACTATAAATTTTAATTTATGAACTAGGAAAAGGAAAAAAAAACTTAAATGTGTGCTGAAAAAAGGAACATTATTTCTTAAATCTCGAACGTTTCTCTTCATTGAAGTTATTACTTTCAATCTTTTAAATATTTAATTTTAGAATAATTATGAAATATTGCTTTTCTCTCGCTATTTAATAATTTTATGCATATGCAAATTCTTTAGGTAAATGCAATTAGAGCTTTCAATGTTGAATTTCTAATTACTTTATTGGTGGATTATTTGGTTACTATTTTGAAATAAAATGGGTTAAAACTAATTCAAAAAGTTAAAATTACGTAAACGTTCCAGGGCAGTATTTTTAATATATTTTAGCTGTTAAATTATTTAAAAATTATGTTTTTTCCCCAGTATTACGTAATAATGTATTATTCATATGTAGTTAAACCATAAAGAAACTGCTAATGTAAAGCATGTCTTCAATAAAAATATGGTCACTTACTACATATTGGTATACTTGTAATTTCTACTACCAAGAATAAGGGTCATTTTATCTTCGTAATAATAGAAAAATTAACTAAATATAGGGTAAGAATATTATTTTACTAAATTATAAAAAAATGAATCCAGTTTTTTTTCTTTTTAATCTGCTTTATATTTCCATGAATTCACTGTGCTGTGGACCTTCATGTGTATCAATTATAGCATTTAAAATATACTGGTTTCTTAAAAATATAATGCATGTATTTGGTGTATTTTTATTCTTTATAATTTAATCATCTTTATGAAAAACATTATTCAAATGATAATCTAGTAATGCTCGCTAATTCTGTTTGAAAAGAAAACAATAATTTATCAAACTCTACGGGGATTAACATTATAGTTTTATGGAATGAAGTAGTATCAGCCACAGCACCTGATACACACAGCTAACTTAATACAGAAATCCTTGCTTTTATATCTGAGTTTTAACAGTAGATAGGAAAGGTATGAAAGTGAGTACTTTTACTGGCATTATTACTCGATGTTACTGGCATTATAGTGGTTTCCCGTCTACCGCAAGAGTAATAACCTTCTTAAATAATTTTGTCAACAAAATCCTTTCTATAAAGATGATAAGCTCTAAAGAGTTAACTAATATATCAACTGACATACCTGGGGTGCCTTGTTTTATATTTCTTATGTGATGGGACAGATATACACAGTACTGTACGCCTCACTTATAATTCTCATTTAAGATAATCCTGTTCACAACTGATTTCGTATCAGGAGTTAAATGGTTGCAAAAGATTTGAGATGAGTTGAAGCACTGTTTCCATGTGTTTCCTTGCAATTGGATGCAAATAATGCTTATTTACTTCACTTTTATCATGAAAATTTGTATGATTGTACTTTTCAATATTACCTAAATGTTCACATTTGAGCATCACACGACAAGAGAATAATAGGATTTCATTCACGCAAAGTCAATTTTCAATCACCCCTCAAGTAAATGTTGAAGTTTATTTAAAATGCATTATATATAAAAACGGCTGTCTGGAAACTTCAATGCAAGTTTCATACTAAAAGAACTAAGGACATTTTAAAGACTGTCTACAATCACGTGTCTAATGATGTTAAACCTCGATCCAATAGTTTTCATACTAAAGTCCGATGCATACGTTATTTTAAATAAGCAGCGTGATTTATAAAAAAAATAAATAATTCTTAACAGTGTAGTTGCTTTTTTTAGAGTTTCCATTAATTTTAAAGTGCCATTGTTAGAAAGTAAAAAAAAAGGTCCATCATTAATAACTTCCGTGATTTTTCATTACACTTGTGTAAAATAACGGTACGAATTAAAAGATGGAATGAAACTAATAACGATGCTAATGAATACATTAGCTAATTAAATTTGTATAAATAATTATATCTTCTAAAAATATTTTTTTCAGATTGAAAATCAATTGATTTTGCTGAAATAGATACTGAATAGACTATATTGTTAGAATTACAAATTTAATTTCAATCCAAGCATTAGTTTTAGTGATATTTGAAGAACAGGACGTTATTTTCCACGTTAAGCAAATCATATCTTTCGATCCATTCTCTAACGAAGCTCGATAAAAATGAATAATTAATAGTTTCAAAATTCTACGTGGATATTTTTGAGTCTGCATAATCTGATTAAAATTTTAAAATTTATAACTTTATGAATTTTTTAGAGAATTGCATACAGTTTTGGAAATAAGTATTGCGCCTCATAATAAATCCGAATATTTAAGACTGCATTGTTTCTATTCACTTTTACTTCAGAAATGTATTGCATTATTCATATTTTTCATTATAGTACTGATGCTTATTTTTGACGTATATATGTAAACCTATATATATATATATATGTATATATCTATATATATCCATGTATGTGTGTAATGCAATAAACTCGTAGAACACATAACCTACAAAGTTTCATTCGCATGCATTTCTTTCAATATGCTAGTATAGTTAAAGTGTTCTTTTATACATTGGGGGTTACACAGATAACAACAATTATACAACCATTTAACGAATTTCACTTCTTTGAAAAACGCTGTGAATACAACTTTGACACACACACTCATACATTTGTTTGTATGTATGTATGTATAATATGAGAATGTGAGAACCCCGCTATAATTTATCACCTTAAATGATTAATATCGTTCTTAAATTAAAGGTACTAATAAATATTTTATCTTCGAAATTAGCAATTCTCTTATTTACAAATTTTCAGTTATACTGATACATTTTCCTAAGTAAAATACGCTATGAAACCCTATTTTAAAAGCTCCTAAATCAAAATAAGTTAAGAAAACTAAATTTTGTATAATATGTATCTATCTCAATATTTTTTTATAAAAAATAACTTTATACTTGAAAGTAAAGTTTTTCTCAAATAAATGTGCTGAATGCAATTTATAACTATTTCGAGATTAATTCAATAAAATTTTATACCTTTTCTTAGTTATGTCGTACACAAAAATGATATTTATACATGCATATTTTTATAATATTATATTTGTATTTATATACAAATCTATGTGTATCCAAAAAGATATCTATTAATTTGTAATTCCATAATTAATAAACAGTTATTCCAGTATAAATATAAAATAAAGAAAATACAGCTTTAAAAATGCACAAATATATAAGTTTGGTGGCCTGACCAAAATTAGTCATGATAAGCCCTCCGCACCCAGCATCAAGTATTAATTTCTATCTCATTATTACAAAGTAAATTGTGTTAATAATTGATCACAAACCTGTATAAAAGTCTTCTTGAATTAAATATTGACAAAATTTGCATGTCTTTCTCCATTAACGTAGCATGAAATCTATAGTTGGCTTTGTGAAATATTTCTAATGGAATTTCATTCTAGACGCATTCTTAAACAACATACATAAATTATACTAATGTTATATTTGGGGAATATATTTCTAAAATATAATAATAACTTATAAGAGAAAACACTGAATGAGATATATAAATATTTATTGCAGCTAAATTCCAAGTTACAAAATGTGATAGATGTTTATATTTTACTGGCTGAAATCAAAAATTTATTAGTAAAAAAAGAAATCCGATTTTTTGAAGCTGCATTGATTTTCTAAAAAAAAGTTTTGTAAATTATTTTGTTTTCATAAAAATTCTCAAATTAATGAAGACTCTTGAAATTGACATCAAATATTGCGTAATATTTGCTTTTGAAAATCAATAAAATAACTCATAATTCAAAGTTATTTTACTTTATATACATTACACAAATGCGTTGCTACACAAAGTAATTTATTAAAATTCTAAAATTCTAAATTATTTCGATATGTACTTAACACATTAAGTACTTTTTTCTAATATATCTTCGGAATTGTTGAAAGAAATTTGTATTGTTTACCTTAGAAGAAAAATTTTACTGATTGACATTAACGAATATTTATGAAACAATGTTCAATTGAGTTTGTAAAATCTCCACAGCTGCACTTTTAACAACAGGTCATCTAAAATGTGCCATTCTAAAGGAAGCATCCAAACCAAGTAATTTTTTAAAGTATGTATGGTGTGATGTGATATCAAAATTATTAGGATTTCAGCCTAGACACACATCATGTCGCCTGTAGAGCCAAAAAGCAAGCTCTATAGAATTAGAAAACAGAATGCCACTTTAAAAGACTGGAGTTCTTATTCATTGCTTTTTTTGTGTTAGTACCTATGCATAGATGAACAATGCTAGTCATTTGGGCATGTTCCCGAGCTCCACTTACAAAGAAATATTGTACATATATAATGTTGAATATCCTTCCAATTATGAATGATCATATTGGACGTAACAAAAAAAAACACAGAGGAGCTGTAATCGATGAATACGGGAGGGAATGTCTAAAGAACGGCACCTGGTCACTTTTTTCCCCCTTATTTGTAACATATCGAACACATCTGGTCGATTATTAGAAAACGACTAGCCTAAAACTACGTCTTCATTTGCAGTGTCACATCCAGTTTTGCGATATATGAAGACATAAACTTAAAATAAATGCCAAAACATTTTACAAACAATACATAGACCAAATCTATTTGTTCAATGTTTACCCAAAATTTTCAAAATTATTATTATTATTAATATTTGGATTGTTACAGAAAAATTCGTAGCAAATTGAATGCGTAATCCAAGCTAGACGATAGTTAAATGACGAACAATTTATTATGGCAACCAACCAACACATAGATGTTCATATTCACACTAGGAGGTTTAAGTTGAACTGACGGCCATTAGAGAACAGTAACTCATATTTAAATCAGTCAAAGGGTCAAGATATAACAGTACTTCCAAAATCTGACAGCTAAGAGATCCGTATTCGTTAGATTTTGACTCAAATCGTAAATGAAATTAGGAGAAATGGACACGATGCAAGACATCAAAAATAATCACAAATACAAATAATCACTTGATTGATTATTAATTATTTAATTAACCTTATCAGGGTAAGTAACTATTCAATTCTAAATGATCAAAATCTGTTATCAGTAAGCAACAAAGGAATTGCAGCACTCTGACACTGAGTTTCCAGTAAACTGATGATGGGTCTCACAGTAAGACATATTGATTCCGAATCAAATTGAAACCAGATCGGATGATCCCACTATGCAATTTACTTTAACAGTAGATAAGCGTTTAGTTCTACACTAGGAATATACCTGTCTAGTTAAGAGAATAACTATTTTCTCACTTTGGCAGCGTAAATAAGATTTAACTCTCTTTAGACGCGCGTGTACTCGATTTAAACTGCTAATCCATCCACTTATCACGTTTTCTCTGTTAGGTGTGTGCATGACAGTTAAATTTGAATACAACTTCAAATAAATCAACTCCAAGTTAATTCTGAGACAACAACATCTCTATAAACCGTTTCAAAATTATTTTTTTATGTAGATATTATTTTAGAAAATGATGCAAATAAATAATATAGTTGGATATTGACCTCCATCATGGTTTTGGATTTCTATAGTCCACCGCTTCTCAAACTGTGGGTCGCGTCCCCCTAGTGTGGCATGATAACCCTGCACCGGGGGGGGGCGAATATATCAAATGGTCAAAAACAGAATTTAAAAAATTACAAATTTAATGCAATGAAGCAAAACAAAATATACATTCCCACATAATAAAAATAATAAAACATTTACACTGATATAATATACTTATAAATGTATCAGTACTGCATAATATATTTAATAATTAAACTGTACTAAATTAAGAACAAGTTAAAAAATTACTAGTGTGATTCGCAAAGTCTTGTCATATACAGAATTTAATACTTATTTTGATATAATTTGCACTGTTTATGATTAAAATCATAATGTAGCTTTAGCATCAAAGTGCATTATTATTGCACTCAATATATTTTTATTATGTGAAGGCGGGCAAAATGAAAACTATGATTGAAAATTGGGTCGCAAGCATTGAAAGTTTGAGAAGCATTGCTATAGTTGAAGAAAATATAAATTGAATTGCGAAACATTAGGAGCGCTGTTCGGGCTGAATATGAAAAAAACTTGTTACAAGTCAATCGATTACCAAGAATGCTCCTGAGGTAGAAATTTTGGAATATTTCAAATGTATGAGTAAAATTCGAAAAAAAGGAAACTTTTTTTTGCATCAGTGTTATATATTGTATTATGTAACTTTTTAACACTTTTAATCGAAGTTTTTAGCACGCTATGCCGTTACTGCTCTTTGTTTATTGTGCGAAATTGTAATAACATATTTTTTTAATATAATTGTTTATTAAGAAAAAGGAAGTGGTTTAAATATTTTAAAGAAAGATGAGTTACATTTTAATAACTCTGATAAAGGTATACATAAAACGATACGGCCTCACAATTAATGTTAAGAAGAATCATTATTTTGTATATATTATTGTACCTTAAGAATACATATGTATCAAGGGTTTGCAATCCTGTAATTCTTTAACTTAACATTATTGATATAAACATATAACCCAATTTTTAAGATGATTTATTTAGATTGAGATGCATACTCCATCACTTAATAGTTTTTATAAAAAAAAAGATGTTCAACTACAATACTAAATTAGTCGCAAATTAAAGACGTTATAAACCACAATTTTAATATACATGTGTTGAAAAATGTGTAAAATCTAAAATTATATAGCATTACCTTACTTATTAAAATCAGAATAGCACAAACATTTTTCTACCTTTGAAAATAAAGAAACAGGAATAATTTTCTAAGAAAATGAAAATTAATTTTACGAAATTCTTAGTGATGTCATTTAAAAATAAAATTGCAGGGATTGACTATTTCATTTCTTTAAATAAGTTTTTAAGTTAATTGGTGTTTATAAAAGCTACATTATTTATGTAAGCTTAAGTAAGTATAAAATATATATACGAATTTTAAGCTATGTTTTAGCAATAATTGTAGGGAATTAGGAGCAATATTTGAAAGAAAAAAACCTATACTTATATTAAAAGTATAATTCACCCAACTCTTTTTAACACGATTTTGAAATAATACAGTACACAAATTAACTATATTTAAAATTTTTTTAATAATTTGTGATTCTTACCTTTGTGATGGGACAATTAGATTAGTTTTATAACTGTTAATGATAACAAAGAAGTCGATAATGATTAGGTCGAAGGTGAACTTCAGCTATTAACAGCTGGTTTAATTAGCGAGGGCTTGGAATTTGCTACAGGTATGGAACAACGTTTTTTTTAGTCATGATCCTGACATAAGGCGTGCATTATCATAAGTTTTATGTAGCGGGATATCATGTATTATGCCTGCAACTTGAGAAACCAAAAATCATCCGCTAAGAACACACTTTGTATCAACAAAAAAGAACCAACATAGGCCATTAATAATGAACTAAATTATTCATTTGAATTAAATCTAATCTGACAGAGCTACTGATAATAGCATTTTTGATCCAGTTCGTAATAAACGTGCCCGCTTGTTATCAAGTAGTGATGGATAGTAGTCAGTAGTTACTTTCCTAATTTGTGGTTTCAATCTGTATTTTCATGTGTTGTATGTTCTTGCAAAATGAAATTTCACTTTACAAAATTTAAATTTTTGTAATAAAAATAAATTGTATTTATCTT
Organism: Trichonephila clavata; assembly: GCA_019973975.1. Lineage (NCBI taxonomy): Eukaryota > Metazoa > Arthropoda > Arachnida > Araneae > Nephilidae > Trichonephila > Trichonephila clavata. The sequence continues at coordinate 194,724 of BMAO01027626.1, read as the reverse complement.
ATAAACATCTACTATGGATTTTATTCTTTATTTACACGGTTTTTTGGGAAAATATTTAGAGTTTTTTTCAACCTACTGATTTTTTAAAATTGTGAAATACCTTCCCAAATATACCATATGGCGCATGTATTTTTTATACAATTTTTTGCACGGTTTTCTAAGTAACGTATCTACTGTGTAAAAAAAAAGAGTTGTGTGTATACAGCTCAATGAGGTATTTTTGCATTCAAAGATATTAGACACTTTTAGCAGATTTTATTTTTAACATTTCTAAATGCTGTCTGAAAAAATATTTTAAAATGTTTCAAACATCAGTGATTTTGTGATCTGAAATTTTCCTATAACTTTGCTTTTATTGTCATTTACTTGACGGTATTCTCATTGCTATCGTGATTTTAAAGATTAAAAAAAGCCAAAATGGCGCTGTTAAAAGGTATTTAATTTAAACTTAGCATAAAGAAAATACATTATTTGTATTTCCAAATAAAATGTTTATGACAATAAACAATTATGAATTTGAAACAGATTATAAAAACTATTTAATCTTTAAAAATATATATTTTGAAACGCTAATTTGAAATATTTGTTTGTCTTTATTTGAAAGAAATTTTATGTAAATCCGTTTGAAAATAAGGATTAAAATGCAGGTATTTTATTTCATTTCTCTTATTGCTCGTAAAAACAATTTTTTTGAGCGCCTCAGTTCATTTTTGAGGATAATTAAAAGTATATTACTTTTTGTAAAAAAATAGAGCCCTATTTAAAGAGGGGAAAGAAGAAATAAGTACTTTGGAAATATACAATTGCAAAACATTGTTAATCTAATCTTTGAAAAATTCAAGAATTTTATTTTTTTAATGAAGTAAAGAAAGCTGCATAATTAGAGATTGAAAGGAATAAACAAGTAGCTATACATCCAAATCAAAGAGAAAGTTTCTAATTACTGAAAAAAGACTAATTAAGTTCGTAAATCTTCCTTGGAAATAAGGAAATGTATTCGTTAAATATGTTCACATGGTTGAATAAAACGCAATTGAAAAAAATATTTAAAGACAATAAGATTTTACTTTTAGAAAGTCATTTAAAAAATTCCTTTTTTATAAAATGCGTAAATGTAAATAAATAAATATAAAACTAGTGTGCTTTATTAAGCCCTAAATATTTTTAGAATAAATTCAACCCATTAAGTTTTCGTAATTTGGCACAAAAAAGCAACCCAAATCTTCTTTAATTGCAAGCCACATCAAGGAAATAAGCGTTTTTGTTGCTTAAATATTAAAAACGTGAAAGTACTTTGAATGAATTATTTATAGCATTATATTCGAAAGAAAGCTAAACACACATTACTCACTTATTTCAAGTGAATTTGGTTCAATAATATAAGACTTTTATGATTTTCTTAACATTTTAGGAAAACATTAATGAAATTATTTCTTCAGAATCTAAGTTGTTGTTTTGCTTTGAAAATAATAATGCATAGCACACTCAGGTGCATAGAAATCATATGTATAGAGAGAGAGAGAAAAAAAGGGAAAAAATTAATTTGAAGTTTACCTGAAATAGCTTATAAAAGGCAACAAGATAATAATTTGTTGCACAGTACAATTTTGTGAATTAAATTTAACTATATATCTATATTGGGTTAGATATATTTCTCCATGTATATTTCTCCCCTTAAAAAATCGCTTTGTTAAGGGGGATTTGAAAAAAAAAATGAGAGGATTAAAATTTTATCTCAATAGTTTATAAGAGTAAATGGATCATTTATGGTGATTTCCTATTAATGAATAAATTATAAATTAATTTTTTTACTATATTTATATATTTATCTTCTGATTACGTTCACATACTTTTCTTTTTTTATATTTATATATATTTTTCTTTTTATTATATCTATATATTTTTCTTTTTATTATATCTATATCTTTTTTCTTTTTATTACATTTTCTTCTTAATTTTTATATTTTTCTCTTTTCTGCTGTAAGAATTTAAAAAAATTCTTGCATTTCTAATCTATTGGAAAAATACAGCCTCTGACAACAAAGTTCGGTGAATGAAGTCAGAATGGCTGATCCAGCAACACTGGTGAAACAAAACACTGCACATGCTTAGCGCAGGTGTTGACCATTTGTCTCCAACGTTGTTCAGTTGAGCGTAGTTTGTGTTCCATGTAAGACTTGTTTTACAAAGTGCTTATTCAGTGCGTCGGTTCTTAACCGAGAACAGTAGAATGAAGGGACTAAAGATCAATTTAAAGTTTTGTTTTAGGCTTGGTGTCAAGACACCGAAAGAAGCTTATGCGATACTAGTACGTATTCATGAAGATCAAACCCTTTCCATGAAGTGTGTGTATGAGTGGTTCACCCGTTTTCGAGAAGGCCGGGAAAGTGTTTCAGACAAAACTCGTAGCGGAAGACCGGCGACATCCGCCAGTGACGAAAACAATGAGAAAGTGAGGAAGTTAATCACAAACGATCGTCGATTGACTGAACTGCCGATTAACCATGAATCCGTATGACAAAACGTTACCCAGTATTTAGGGAAGAGAAAAATGTGGGGGATACGTAAGGTAAATCCCCAGTACGCAAAACGAGATTCATGGTTTTTTGTTCACGACAATGCTCACCTCACACAGCCAGTATCGTTAACCGGCTCGGGACAAAAAAGGGGGCGGTGCAAAATGAACATCCACCATACTCGCCAGATCTCGTTTTTCCAGATTTCTTCCTATTCCCACGACTCAAACTCGCTCTCAAAAGAAAGAGATTTGACGATATTCCTGACATCCAACAAAACGTGACGATGCTTTTGAACTCCATCCCAAAAGAAGCAGATCAGCAATGCATAGTTCTGGGAGGAGACTATTGCAGAGGACAGTAAGGTAACTTTTGTTAATATTGCATCTACGTTAATGTTGCAGGGCTATTCACCGAACTTTATTAGCAGAGGTTGTATATAATAACAGAAATAAATGGTGCATTATTTGAAGTATAAGAAAATAAAATGCATTAATGAATTAATGCTTAAATGTTAATAAAAACTCATCATAGTTTAATCAAAACATGGCGTGCCTAAATTGCACAGCTTTGGAGCATTCAGTAATTTTATTCAGTTTTTAAAAATTTTATGTGATTGTGTAAGATATGGCATAAGCAAGGAGCTTTTATTGAATCCATTACTTTAATTTGAAACTAATCTACATTTATGTACTTCCATTAAGATGTAAAGAAGTTAAATAACAGATTTAAACTACAGTGTAATTCACACTTGCTTATATAATGTTATTCAAAAAGAAGCTGCACTTTGGTTACGGAGGCGTGAATACTAAACTTAAAATTATATGATGTAATAAATATGTTTTCCCTATTTTTTTATTCAAAAAAGTATTGAATGCATACAAAAATATTTAGTTTGAAATATATTTATTTCTTCTAATTCTGATCCGAATTCTGTTTCCGGTACTTATTTTATTTTAATTAATTATTTTTGTTTTTGTTTTGAAAAAAAACTGATTTTAAAACTTAGTAAGAAATTAAAATAAATTTAAAAAAATAGTGATGAATTTCACTTATTGCAGATTCTCCCCACTAGATCAAGTTGTAACGGTTTTGAACCTTTCAACTAACCTCGGGGGATAAATCTTTTGAGAAGTTGTTTGATTGATATTTGAGAGCCTCTTTCTGTGTGAAGGAACAGTGACATATGCAAATGAACCTTACTATTTAAAGTCAAGTGAAGTGAGCTCAAAGAGGATGTGAATAGCGAAATCTGAGAAGATAGTGATAGTGATGGTGCAATCTCGAGAGAAGTTTGAGGTTACATTTTTAAAAGCTACTTTGCGGAATATCTAAGTTGCTTTATTAGACTTGCGTAAGACTTGTAGTCTTATTATCATTTTCAGAAGAGGTCTATGGCTTTCGGATCGAATGCATCTGTCTAACTTTACTTTGAATAAGATTAATTATTTTTGCCATTTTTAATTAAAAGTGAGGGCAATTCGCTCCAATTTACAGGTTGCAATCACACTATAGTTCTGGTTAGCGAAAATAAAAGCGTAAAGCATCTCATTGATGCAAACTCAGGCTAACCAGTAAGTAAACAGTTTCATGTAAATCGGTAAATGAATCAAGGATGACTGATTATATGTGTAATTTTGAAATAACTTTTTAACATAACATTAAACATTTAAGAATTGTGTGTTCTTGTTTTTTAATTCCAAATAAGACAACATAAAACATTTTGATGATAGAATAGTCATAATTTCAAACATAATCATGTTAAATGGATATGGAAACCCTAATTATTTGAAAATATAATCTAAATATGTTTTTGGCTTAAAAAAAAGTAAATATAAAAAATGAAACATTTATTTTGAAAAATGTTTCATTTAATTCCAATACAAAATAAACTTTCGGAGCTTATTTTTTAATTTTTTTTGTTGCTGAAATTCGAATTTTATTTTTAACTAGCAGAAATAAGTGGAAAAAAGATCTAAATCTTTTAATAGATTAATTCACTTAACTTATTATTTAATTTTTAACTGCATTTTTTAAATGAAATTAAGTGCAAAGGCCTCCATTATTTCAATGAATTAAATTAGCAAAGATCGAACCACAAAAAGTTGATGGATTTTAATATCTCTTGTCACAATGTTCGTTATTATAATACCATAGTTCCGAAGATAATTAAATTAGCCTTTTTATTTTCCTTTTTAAAGTCCTGAAAATATTTTGAAAGAAATGATCATTTCTAGTATTAAACAGAAACTGAGGATGTTTTATTTTATATATTCCAACTCAAACAATCATAAATCGATTGAAAACGCTGTAAGCTTGCTTATATAATGTTTTATTCACTAATTTTAAGTGCAAGATTTGAAGAGTTACATAAATATACAGAATACTTTTAAGCAACTTATATCTTACAGAGCTTCAGAATTATTTATTTTACCCTTGCGATTATTATTTAATTCAAGAGAGTAAATAATGCAAAAAGTCGCCTTTTTTATCATAAAATTAGTGAAGAATTTTGTAAAATGTTTGGTTTTAAGCTTCTTAAAATTGTCAAATCTATTATATTAAATTTTTACTAAGGGAACTATAATATATTTTTAGATAATTTGAACAAATGTTAATGCAACTTACTATTTGTTCAACAAATAAAATCGGAGAATAAAGAGTAAAATACAGGAACGGCGTAGTGTCATTTTAACACAAATGTTAAAGAAATACTTTGATAAATAAAGCTTTAGGAGCAATGAAAAACATGAGAAATAGAGATAAAATTTAATAACCAGAAGTAATGACTATAAAGAAAAGAAACTTCTTTTTTTTCGCGAAGTAATGAAGACCACGAGGATAAGATGAGTATTTATTTTCCCGGATATTTTCATTTTTTTTCTAAAAGAAGATCTTGTTCGAGGAAAATGGCAAATAAAGTAAAAACAAACAAGAAAGATAAATATACTCAAGAAATGATGGTCTTAAGTTCTAATTTCGTAACTAAAAGTTCATTTTCCCATAAATCATATTTTGTTCCTCAAATAGCTACTTCATAGTTAAAAAGTATTGCTAATAAAATCAATAACTACGAATAATGTAAAAAAGTATTCCTGAGAAACAGAACTATTGAATGCACTATGAACTCCTTAAAATAATTTCAACAATTCCTAAGTTTATAATTTTGCTACTAGTTATTTCCATGCTTCTCATGGGACGCTTTGTATTATGTTGTAGCTATAATGTAAAATAAGGCTTTTCTAATTCAATGAGTAAAGCCTAATTAAAGAAATACTTTTTTAAACAATTTTCTGTTATTGCAGTATATTTTACTGTATTACTTAAAGTATTTTAAACACACAATTTTTCGAGGTATGAGTGGATTTTACTAAATGTTTTTTCGTTGTTAATTTTAAAGCTTAGAATATTTTTTTCAAATAAAATATATTAATTTACTTTCTATCTGAAGCTCTGGTAATAAGTAAGGACGGTCCCAATCGTTTTTTATTAGGCTGGAATCTCGTATGAATTCCTTGACGGACGTGTTGAGTGAGTGAGTGAGTGAGTGATTTTGGGGTTTATTGGCGCAAGAGCCGATTTCGGCTATACTGCGCCAAACATTTGTTTTAATATCTGTGGTCTAGACGGGAAGAGAAAGAAAGAATGAATTGAATGACAAGAAAGAGGGTCGAAAATAGAGAAGGATCACTACGGTACCCCGGGTTCGTGAAGCCCGTGTTTACCAAAGACAGTAAACCCCGTGGGAAAAGGAAAATATCACTAGGGCACCTCGGGATTGTGACACCCGTACTCACCTAAAGAAGGAGAGCCCCCGAGGGGTGGACGTGTTGAGAAAGGAGGAAAATGTTAGAAAAGCTGCAATACAATCAAGGATGTGATGAGGCATTGTCCAGTTGAAAAATAAACCTAAGGGTTTGTGAAAAGAAAATCAACACTATGTACAATAGAAATGTCGGAGTAATGCTGGGCATGCTGAGTGTCTTAGATGATAACCAAAGGGTTCCACCTATCAATTGAAATGAAACCTTATACCTTAACTACTGGTTTTCTGGCTGTAGGACAGACGACAGTTATGCGAGTACCTCAGAGCTGTCCTGGTTGTTTACACACCTGTCTTAGTTGACCATTTGGGATGGTTTCTAAATAGGATTGATCGCTGAAAATAATTCTGCTTTTGTATTTGAGATTCCATAGGCACCATCACAAACCAGAAAGTGTATAACGATAAGGGGCCAGTCGGCGCAATAGAACCTATAAATTCAACTCTGTACAATAAGCCACATATTAATTCTCTTTGAAGTCTCTGGTTACACATCGAACGTTAATACAATATCAGGGATCTTTTGTTCATTTTCGAACTATCATTCTGTCCTCTCATTAGCATTGAGAGATCCTCTGTTTTAAATACAACCAGAATTCTCGATTACATTACTTTGAACTCCATGTTGCTCAACCATTTGGCACCACAATATGTATATTCTATTGTAAGGTAAGCGCGTACTTAGTTTTGTTTTATTCGAATAACTTCTTCTTCATGCGTCTTTTTTTTTGTTTTTAGAGGGTTTATCACGCAATTGTGTAGCCCATATAAATAATTCACATGAAACATTTATACTTTTACAAATGACATAATAACACAGATTCTATAAATCCATATATAAATTTATATTATATGCATCATATCAAACAAAATAAAAGGGAAAAAATATTTTCTGAAGTTTTTTTTTTTTTAAATAAAAAAAATATATATATATTTATAAATATATTACAGCAATTCTATGTTAAATGATTTTGTATATAACCAGAAAAAAAATACTGAAAATATTTGAATCTGGATTACACGAAAGTTATGCTCATAATGTAGTACAAGAATAATAATTACAAGATAATTTTTTTTTAAAATTCTGAAATACAATTATATTTTATGTTACTTTTATCTTGGGTTGTTTCCGTAATAATCTAAGAAGTATCTACTTTTTTCTTGTTAATATAAGCAGTTTAACTTTAAAATGAAAATGGGGCATTAAAAATTTAATCCTTTATTTCTACAATCGCATTTAAATAAATTTGTTATGCTAAGAAAAATACACATGACATTTTAAATTGTTTTGCTTCAAACTATTCATACTTATTTTTAAAAATGTAAATCAGTTATGAATACATAATAATCGTGTTTACATAATCCGTGTATCATTATATGTATTACTAAAAAATATTGATCCGAAACAAACTTAATTCGTTGTTTTCCAGAATTGATAATGTATTATTTATGTAATTAATACAAGTTAAAATAAATAGTAAAATATTACTTATTGTAACTCACACATACACAAAAATTTTCATTCTCCCTTTCCATTTATTTTGCTTAAGTAAAATACACTTTATTCGCTTAAACTGTAATTTCATTCGAGTAAGTTTTAAGAAATGATTTTATGTGTAAAAAAATTAATAGTCTTCATATTAATATTTTTTAAATCTTAATGTATTACAATCTTAAAATTCTAGACCATAAAAGTACTAATATATTTCTCAAGTTGATAGCTTTTGCATACGTTGTTGACAAGAAATTACTTGGAAGACTTAATTAGAAACAATGACATAGTTAGCAGTTATGAAATCAAGTATCATAACTTTTTCCCATATCTAGACCTCAAAAGGGATATTTCGAGAACAATAATAGTAAAAATCTTCTCCGAGTAACATCTAAATGCAAATCAGGATGTAAAAGAGAATGTACGATACTCTGGGGAAAACGCTAAAATAACGCACAGTCATTATGGGAGTCATAAAATATTTCCCCTTCGCTGCAGAACCAATGGAAAATATATGCCACAAGGTAAACACAATGTGAATCATCTTTATTGATCACAACGAATCATAAAGTGCATATATGGCAATGTACAATTAATGGTATGTTCTTGAAAAATGAATATTTCAGGAAGGAGATTTAAGTATGCATTTTTGTCGTTATAAAATTGCATATGTATCGAATATTTTTCGTTTACATTGTAATGTTTGGAAAGGCCAACGTTGGGGAAGATCAGATTTTTAAATATTCTGAAGACAATTTTAATTTTGAACATATTTTGCTTTGCTTTGCATAATGTTTTGAAGATTAAGTCCTTGATTTAACTGTACTACATCTCCCTATGTGTGTTTGATTTTCTTTACTTTCTTTTATTTGATATATAGTTGAAGTTTGAACTAAAATTTTGGGTGGCTATTATTTTCTGCATTTTACAATCATTCTGAAAATAAAAATGTTTTTGATGTCTTATGTCCCAAGAGTAAGATTGTATGCAAACATTTCGCATTTACAGAACAAATTACATAGTTAAAAATAAAACTGTGCTCGTTTTTGGATTATGTATTATTATAATATTTTGGGTATTTCTTTTTATGCATTATTTGTGAAAAAAGTAGACTAAAATTATTCACTAATAATTCACTTTCAAAATTGAATTACATTTCGTTTTTTTATTTTTTTGAAGCTATTATATTTAGCAAGGAAAGTTTTATATTTCTCTACATAAAAAAGTTTTTTGTGATGCCGTAATAAATTTATTTATACATAAAGTATAGTCAGTAAAGGGGAATTTAACCAAAGAGTAGCACCAAGAACGATTTGCCTAGAGATCCCCCGTACCTTCCAGCGCTTTCTTGAAAACCCGCTTACGTTATAGACCGTGGTTTTATAGATTTCTTCAGTAATTTCAAGAAACATCCATATGTTCACCAAATATGTTGCCAATTTTTCTGTATCGCCAATATTTCGCCAAGTTACCATTGAAATGTTATTATATGTAAATTACAATTTTACAATTTGAGTAATGAATATGAAGAGTTGTATAATTTGTACAATGGGGCTGGTCCACTGTTAAGTTGACCGGGTGTATCCCCTTAGTTTATATAAAATAAAAATTTCATTAATACTTTTATGTACTGTAATGTGTTAAAAATTCTCTTTTTAGTTTCTTAATGGATAATTACTTCCAAACATATAAGGAGCATTGCATGTTTTAACTTCCTTTAATTAATAGTTGCGAAAAATAATGCAAAATAATATCAACAATAAAAAGCAGATTAGAGCATTTGTAAATTATTTAATAATGTTTATATAATAATTAATTACAAGAATTATTCTGATATTTATCACTTAACATATTTACTTGAAACTAAGTCACACTTTTTTGGATGTTAATGTAACTGAAAATCATGAGTGACTTAATATGGATTAATTATTCGCATCTTATAAGTTTTCATTTAATGTGTTTTTATTTTATTTAGGAAACTTGCATTCAGTTTAACTATTTAGTACATATTTTATTGTAGTTGATAAAATGCAATAATAAAATATTGATGTTTTTTAAAACAGTCTGATGTAGCATTCTCTCTTTAAATACACATTCCGGTAATATTTTTCTTCTCTTTTTACTGGAATATGGTAAAAAGTATAAAAAATACTAAACAAAATTTTTTCGTGTTTTAAAATCACTTTTAACAGAATAGATTTTAATATATTCTTATTTCTTTTGTTTTTAAAAAAGTTTACATAATGTTATGTTTTAAAACATTAAAGTAATTTTCTTCCCTAATATTAACTATTGTTAATTTTAGAATATTAAAAAAATATGTGTGTGTGCTTATGTTTTTTTTCTTATTTCTATTTTCTTTAAAAAAAAGGAAAATTTATGTATATGCACAATATGTACAGTCGTGTCCCTTTTTAACAAATCCATCACGGCCGTACATTTTGTTTGTTAATTCGGGGTTATTTGTTATATCGTAGTACAAACAAAATAAAAAATTTTCACCTTTTCAAAATTCTATGATATGAAACAGCACAAAAAATATCCATAGTTAGAAGCGACGGACTTTTTATTCAAGAGCTAAGAACACAATTAGTGAATTATTACGCGCCAGTTAATTGGAAATTTTAAAATACTGACTAACAGATGTTTGACGATCTTTCTGATTCCTGACCCAAAATAGTTATTTGTTGACTTTATGCTGAGAAGAAAATAGTGCATAATTTACGTCCAGCTGTATAAAGTATGTTTTAACACTTTCCGAACAATTTAAGATGTTATAAAATGTGTTTTGTTTTGATATTAGTTTAACTATCAATTTCTTCATCAGAATCATTTTTCATTGGCTCCGACAAAACAAAATTTACTCAATTTCAGTAGCACAGATAGGAAGTTCATCATCAAATGCAACATAATTGAAAATTCCTAAAATGTCCCCTTCGTTATATAAGGAAAGATAAAAATAGTATTTCCTGTCCTGTTCAAAACTCACACGGCACGTTACTCATGACTCAGCTGCACCTGTATAGTCTAATAATGTTCTGTACTTTTCCAGTCTGACTTAGCTGCTTACAAAAAGGTTTTTTTCCTGTTCATTACAAAAAGAAGAAATATCACTTGAAAAATATAGTCCAATTTTTTGCAAATAAAAAATAATAAAATATTTTTTATTTAGCTGTTGAAATAATTCGTTTATACATGGCTTAGAATTCATTAACCTGGGTTTTCTACCCTTATTTTAATCGATGAAACAGAAAAATCGTTAAATTGCTAAATTAATTGAATAGAGGCTCGATAAATTGGGGTCTAACAGTATATATATTTAAAAATCATATATAATCAATTTTTAATGTTATCCTACTATTACAGTTTTTTTTAAAAAAAACTTATACCTGCAGTTTATATTTTTAATAAATTAGAAGTAAGTTAGAAAAAAAAAGAAATCAAACAAACAAGGAATTGATTTTCAAGCATCGAACCTTAAATGTCCTAATCTTTTTATGTGGAATATTTAAGGGCATTGCATCCTCAAGTGCGTTAATTATTAATATATGAAAGCAATTCAACACAATTCTATTAAATTTCTTCTTTTTTCTGCATCGCAGAACATTCATCGCAACAATCATGCACTGTGTGATTGTGTTTCGTACTCCTAACCAACTTTCTTTGATCAATGAATGAGAAGAAAAAAAAGAGTTGCTGTCATCTTGTCTTGAAGAGTCCTCCAAACAGGCAGCATTCAGAGAACGCTTAATTATAGATAGCTCGAAACACTCCTATGAGTATTTGGGGATCCCCACAAACAGAATCAGATAAAGACATGATTAAACAGAGTGGTCAATGCCCAGGTTGATATCAAATACTCCCCATAAAGACGAGATTATTAATAGATTCAATGGGTAGTAGCTCGTTTGGGAGAATAGTAAGAGCTCTCATTATAAAAACTAATTTTGTCAAATTTATGTACATTAATTAATAACTTTAACATTATATTCAAATTCCTAAAAAAAATTTTTGTGAATGTGGTATTGGTTTGTAATGAGTAAAATGTCAGTTGAACTTTTATATTGTTGAATAAATCAAACTTACGGAGAGTCTTTAAAGTATCCAAACACGTTGCAATTACTAAATTCTGGTAGAACACATGCTTTATTTGTTTTTTTTTTATTTTATTGAATAGAGCTACTCACATGGCTTTACAAAATAGACTTAGTTTTGTTTCTATGTTTCCTAGAGGCCACATGTTTCAATCAATTTTATAAAATTGTAAAAATCGGAAGTGGGTCTTTAATTTACCAAATGTGGGCATTTAAATTTTTTAAATCTCTGATGGCTAGTCTGATAATTCGAAATGTTATAAATGTATTTCTATGAAACATTTTGAACCCGATATATATGTTACTTCCTATAGAATGTACTAAAATATTTCTTATGATATGAATACTTTTTGAGTTAAGGTCTGTTATTTAAATAATGGTCTCATTAAAAAAATGGCACTTTTCTTATGATATTTACTCAATGAGCTCTAAAATTATAAAATTTTAATAAAACATTAAAATTTTAGTATATTATCTATAGAAAAGCATTTAATTTGTTTTAGAAATACTTTTACTAATATAAGTTTATTGCATTTGTCTCTAATTGTTTTAAATATTTTCAAAAATATTGCTAAAATGTCACTTATAATGATGACTTTGATAAAATTTAGATATATATTTTTTAAAAAATATTGCTAGTTAATTATTGGTATTTTTTTCCTAAAAAAGCATTTATAATTTTTTAGTATGCTATATTTTTAAAGTATCAGATGTGTTCGGATACATAAAGGGAAGACGAATTTAGTTAGCGGTTTAATTTTTGGTATTTAGCTGAGAATTTTAACTGCAATAATCTTAGTAATTAATACATCTGAAGAAGTACATCATATTATATTGCATATATATTATTACAAAGGATAAACCAATTCCATCTTAGTAGAAGCTGAACATAGTATTTCTCCTTCGTATGCAATTTAGCACCGACATCAATTTCTGTATTGCTTACAATATAGATGAAAATAAAATACTCTAAACAAAAGTGTTCAGTTCCTATTCTTTTTCATATGATTTTCTCTCCATCTATACTTTATTTTCAATTAGACATATTTTTTTATCATAAATTTAGTTTTTAGAGGCAAGAATAATATATTCGGTGAAAATTTTTATTAAATTCAGATTATTATTTAGCAGTTGAATAACTGTAGAACTGCCTTAATTGTATAATGATTACCTAAATACAATATGCCAAATGTTTTGTCATCAAAAGATAAAACAAACAATGGTGATATAATTAACTAAAATTATTTAAAAAACCGCAGTAAAAGCTGTATTGAAGATGGAACTTAACTATGTGACCTGTTATATATATATATATCTTTTTCTATAAATTTTGATTATATATATAAATATATATATATATATATATATATACTGCTGTTTGTAAAAAATGCAACACCATGAAGAAATCATCAGAATTAAATGAAATTTAATGCACAAACGCCTTGAATTAGTAGAAATAAATGACGAAACTTTCAAAGAAAAAAAAACAATATTAAATGTCCGAAATCAGTATTTGGTGTAGCCACCAAGCACTGCAATAAGTTGCTATACGACGTGGCATGGAGTCAAACAGATTTTGAATGTCTACTTGCGGAAGAGAATTCCACATTACTTATATGTGCTGCAAAACTTCGTCTTTTGAAGCTGCAGGACGCGGATCAGAGAGAGACGCCAACCAACCAATTCCAACGCGTGCTCAATAGGCGACATGTCCGGCGAATAAGCAGGCCAAGGAAGAAGTTGCATGTGTTGGGCTGAACAGAAATCTCGAACAGTCGTTGCAACATCTGGGAGAGCATTATTCTGCTGAAAGAACTCCGGGTGTTAGGCCACAATGTCGTTCAATAACGTACTCTGGAAGGTAGCGTTCACCGGCATACCGTCTAACACGAATGCGGCCATCATGATCCCACACATTGAAGCATGATTCATCTGAAAAGAAAACTTGGTGCCAATTAGCTTGCCAGGCTCTGTGCCTATGAGCCCATTTGCAGACGCAGCCGTCGATGGTTTGGCGTGATGGAGACCATGTATAAAGGCACCCTTACACGCAATCAACTGTGGATCAGACGTAACGAATTGACTAAGCCGACATTAGTACACCTGTAACAGTGACCCAAAGTGCTGTAAACTACCTGGATGAAGCTTTACGGTCATTCACCGTAAATCTTACATGTGTCGATCGACGCGCTGATGTCGACTTCCTTCATCCACTGCCTGTTTTTCGAGTTGTTCGGTGCTCGTCGGTCCACCGCTTCCAAACTCGCATCACTGTGAAACTGTTCCAACATACGAACTCCTATTGCTCATTAGGAAACTCCTCCTTCTCGAAGGCCGATAATCTTCCCCAGTTCAAACTATGTAAGTTGTTGGAATTTGTTTGTCTGAAAGATTTTTTATTCAGGTTAACTTTTTCCCAAATAATGAGTTTTTGTAAGCAATCGGTAGTTTAATTTATCTATTTATTTCTCCAGAAATTCTTTTCTTTTTTCAGAGCGAGGAAGACCTAAAGAAGGTATCAAAATCAACTAATAAATATTTGTAAGTAAATTCTTAATTTCATTCCATACAGTTATATATACAGCACTTTTTTTGAACATAAATGTATGTAGTTGTCTAAATAAGGCGCATCTGCTTAAAATTTAACAATATTAAAAACAAAATTAATTATTATCATATTTGAAATATCTGGAAACTAGTAATTTGTAATGTTGGTTTTTAATAATAAATCAGAAACACACAATTTTTTAAATAGTTTAAAATATTCTTTTACGTAAATTTAATAAAAATATGATACTTTAAATTCGCAAATATATATATTGATGTTTGTTATTATTGTTTATATCAAAAATTAAAAGTATAATAATAAATGACTATTAAAACATTCTTTTTTGTGTTTTATGAAATTATTTTCTGCATAGGAGCTTTTGCGACATTCCTCAAATATCTTGTACAACTGTGTTTTGAGATTTTGCACGCGATTTACTCTTCCACTATTTTTTTGACATAAATGTGTATGAGCCCAATCCTTTAATGGCAAACTTAGAACGGATCACTAGCAATTAATGTGTCAATCGATATTTCGTTGGTCTTACTTATATTACCTTGTTCATTATTAAAGAAGTTATTTCTGCAGGGAAAAATAGTCCAAGATATTTTATATCAATTAAAGAGATTGTTGGAAATTTGTCCGTTTTCAAAGAATTTTTTAGTGGTATTTATAAAGTGTAGGCCAAAATTGTACTGAAAACTTACATAAGTTGTCTTGCCGCACATAAATTAAAATTGTAGGTGTGTCATTTGCAGTATATCAATTAGATTATGGTTTTAGATCCACTGATTTTCTGGTGTTCATGATTATTGTTATGTTGCATCATGCTTAAATAAACATCATTAATTGTTTGATGTTACATTCTAGCCTTGAGCATCAACATGTTCTTCTCACCATCCACGTCTACACAAACATTTGTGGTTTTAATTTTCTGTGTCAGATGAGAATAGAATTAATTAAAACACTAAGTTAAATTCAATTAGAATTGAAAAATGAAATTTGTTTTTCCTATGTCTTTTATTTTTAGCCTTCAATTGTGAAATTCATAGAGTATCTGAAACCAATAATTTGTGTTTTTTTTTATCGTGATTCTGTTATAGTGGAAGCAAACCTTATTTTAGGATTAAATTTCTTTTGTTTAGAAGGATGGCGACTGTAATGATATCACGTGCTCATAGAAACGTAAGGAGAATTACTTAATTTACGGAGTCACGTAAACTCTGAAGTACATTCTTTGTCTTATATTCACCTATACACTCTTAGATATGACTCCACAAAGTATTATTATTCCTCTCATAAAAAACAGAAGCCAGCTGATTAATTTTTCTAATAGTATAAGAGCACCAGAATATCAGCAAAAATTAATTTTTCAAACAGAGCATTCTATGGGTAATAAACATATAAGTAGGTGTACTAGAGAAAGTACTTCTTTGTGAGCACAATCCTATATTTATATTATGGTATCCGACAACTTAAAACCTTTTTTCTGAAAATGGAGATATGTGAATTTTTTTTTATGGTTTTTAGATTTGTTAAGTACATTTTAAGAAAAATATGCTAAAATTAAAAACAGAAAAATAAATTATTATTAATAAAATGGGTAAAAATTTACAAAAAATAACATAAATGCGGCCCAACCTGTACCAAAAGTTTATGATCAAATTTAAAATTTTTCAAATTCTTCTGAATTGCTATGCTATTCATTTCTAAAAAGACCTACAGGTTAAGAGATATTTTAATTTAAAAAAACTAGATCACTTATCTTAGTTATTATTATATGAAATTGATTAAAAAACAGTAATTATATTCACATAAGGGGCTAAAAATTTTGTAATAAACCAGTGATTGATAAATCTGAAGGTTAAAAAATTTCTACTTTTATACAAAACATACACAAAAGAGTTTAGTTAATTATTTTCAAAACTTTCTTCGCAATCGCTGTTCCCGTTTGAGCTTTTTCAAAAAAAAAACACATTTCGAGTAAAACGCGTTTTAAAGTATGACATATCTTACTTAAAGTAATAGGATCTGCTTTTACTAAAACACTGTTGCAGTTTCTGTTCCAGTGAACGGAAAATATTAAACTAGGTATTTTTATAAAACCAATAAAATGGCATATAAAATAAAATCGTAAAAAAATTGATAATTTTCGGCAAAATTCACAATTTTAGGGTAATCGGATACCTTAAAGCAAATACTGATAATAACTGTATTTTTCTGTACGAATTTATTTTTAATTCGGAAGTACCATAGCGAAAATTATTTCATCATCAAACGCAACGAAAAACTATTTTGATAATCATATGAATCATGAATACAACCAGGTTTGAAACAATGTGATACAATGGAAGAAACACAAATTCAATCTTAATTGATATGCATCTTATCGTTTCTTAACCATAATTCTAATAAAAATTTTAGGTAACTCTATCGAAAGTTTTAAAGTAATCTTAATGTAGTGCTTTAATGCATATATTACTTAAATAATATTTTTTCTTTACTTACTCATAATAAGAAGAATTTTAATTTAAAGCAACTGCAGTTTTAGTTCATTCTACTATAACTACTGATATTTTACTTATGATGGTGAATAATTAGAAATAAAATAATCATTTAATTTGAGCAAAAATAGTATTGAAGCATCATGCAATTTACTACAAATATGTTTATTTGATTTTCAAATTAGGGTTAGTATAACTGAATGAGGGTGTATTTTACAAACATTTACCTGGTATCATTTTCAGACACAATACATTCTTACTATAAAAAAATCTTGAAATGATCAATTTAAATTTAAATGCTGTACATAATATGAAGGGAAAAAAAACCTTTTTCCTATCAACTAAAAATGTTTCTTATTTTCAAAAAAAAAAAAAAAAATCGGAATTACAGATTGCATGAAAAATAACAGGTAAACTCACAGTTTTGATGTAATATTCAGGTTAAACTTATTAATTTGTGAATGGATGTTAATTTGAATTCCCTTTTAAACATTTAAGCAAACTTTTTCTCTTCAAAGAAAGTTTTTTTTGTTTATCTTATTTGACTTAAAAAATTAAACAAATGTGACTTTTTACATAAAAAATCTAGATATTTAAACCTAAATTGCATCCAAATACATTAACTCATTTACTTAGCTATTTAGAAATAAAGCTAACTAATTTAAATTAACGCTAAATGAGTTAATCAAACATTCCAAGTAAAATGAAAAAAAGTTTTGAGCTGACTAATCATCTAGTTCTTTAATTTAACAGCAAGAATGATTTCATTGCGCTTGAATTAAATTAAAGAAAACTCTTCTAACTTCAAATTTATAAATGTATAATATATTCCTACTAACTTCAATTTTAATTAAGAAGGAATAATTAGTAGATTAGATTAGCTAAATTATCTGAAATGTTTGTTTATAATTTATTTGTAAAATGTACGCTGTATACTTATATACATTATGTTTATTTCTCAAGAATTATTTTTCTTTGAACAATATTTGTCTTGGGCATAGCTTATTAATTAAAACCGGTTCTAAAAATGCTCAGCATAGTTAATTTGAAGGAAATATTAAAACATTAATTCGTTTAACCTTTTAAAACTTGATTTTCAATAGACAATTTTTACAAAGGAAATAAATATTAATTCAATATAATGGAATAGACAAAACTTTAAAATCTGAAATATGATACATTTATGAAATTTACCTTTCTGCATGTTAATTAGGTGGTTTTGTATAATTATATGTAATTCAATGATGAGCATTAATATATTTATTTTACATCTCTAGTTTATTATAGCACCATACAATTCTGCACTGCAAAATTACATATTTTGAAAATACCTAATGCAGTCAAATAATTAAAAAAAATCTTAATCTAATTGCAAAAAAAAAAAAAAAAAAAAAAAAAAAAAAAAAAACATTACTGCCACACAACAATTGTATACTTTTAAATTTTTTTTATCTAATTTTAATCGCTTAAAATCTTACAATAAAACATCAAATTCTCTTTTGTGATTAGTTTGTTAAAGTATATATTCCATATAAAATTGATGTTAGTCAGCTCACGCGGGAATAAAACAGAATGACATCTAGTTTCATTTGTTTTAGAACAAATACGATAAGGGAATTTCGCATCAATGCTAAATATTTTATCAAATTCGAATTGATTTCCTAGTTGCATTTCTTTAAATCTTTTTTTTCTTCCCAGTTGAAACAGTATGATCTTGGAGATAATTTTAGATAAATTTTATTTCCCTAGGTAGTAACTAGAAACAGTGAAAATCAAAAACTCAATTTATGTCAGTTTTATGTCGATGCAACTTTTACACGAGGATAAATGACCACTCTCTGATAAGAATTCTCATTACTAAGGAAAATAAGTTTGTAAGCATATAATTAAGTTGCATTACAAGAAAGCAAAATAACTTATGCAGGGTGGTCCCGAATTCTTGGTACTAACTGTAATTAGTAGGTACAGGACATTGTAATAATCATTTATTATATAGGAATGTATGGGAGCAAGTGCTGTTGTTACTAATGCCACCTGTCTGACGTAGTCAGATCAAGGCCCACAAAATTCATCATGGCAACGGGCTAGATCTACGCCTGTCGTTAGCCTAAGCTTTGAGCCCATCAAGAAAGTGACAGTACGATATTACTCACACAACACGATAGATGGCGACACCCTTCGGACCCACTGATTTAACGAGCACGTTCTCCGTGAGTATTCGGCGAGTATTTAGTGGCTTCGGGCATCGAAACCAGGCCTTCCGGTTTGGTGTCCGGTGCTCTAACCACTGTGATGCACAAACACGAAACAATAAAAGACAAAAGGAGAGTCAAAGTGTTTATTGAAAGCGTCGCTGACAAGTGTAATGTTTACAATAGATGTTCATAATTGTTCAGCATATGAGCTATACTGTCTAGCTGTAGCGCATATTTCTGTACCAGTCGGAAAAGATAGTCTGCCCGGTTTAAAGCTTATACTCTCTGAAAATGGAGTTTGTAAGTGTGATTACTCACACTTAAGTGATGAACAACAGCTCTTGTACTTGACTCTAGTCTATTAGTCAAAGAGTTAAAGATGCTTTCATTCTGGCTTGGACAGCGTACCTGTCTTCGTTCACCTACACCATGTATGGTGACATTGAACGAACATGTTTCACAAAGTTGACGATGTAACCACTGAAAATTTCTGTGATCCGGCATTCATCCATCAGAAAACTGCGCGTGATGCATTCTTAGCTCATCTCTGCCATTACCATTTGAACATTCGTACATGTGATGCATGTCTGCATTTTCGGCATACGTAAAGTCTCCCATCGTAGACATCAGCACAATTGCAAATGGTGCTTTCCCCTACTGAGATGTATCATGTTGAACGGTGTCTAGACATTTACTGCCTCCTACAGGTAACTCAAAAAACTGATATATATATATATAGCTCCATCTCTCTTTTTTTCATTTCTCTTGTTTGCGCCTCACCGCGTCACTTTGTCCTTTACATTCCTATACAATAAATGATTGTTACAATGTCTTGTATCTACCCATAAAGTTTGTACCATGAATTCGAGACCACCCTGTATAGCACTGAGTACAATTGAATTGTATCAAATATTTCTTCTTGATCTAATATCCTACAGAACAACTGGAACAAATGTAATTTCAGTTTTTTTTCTTTATTTCATCAGCTAAGAAAATGTATTTTATATGAAATGCAAAGCAAGTTGCTTAAATTGCAATTATTTATTTTCAATACCTTTTTTTATTAGTTAATAATTAATAGTGTTCTATTAAACTTTTCAACTAATCATGCAGGCGTTACTTTAATGAATATATATATATATATAAACTTGCGACTACAGTGGATATTATGCCATGGTAATTATGTTAAGTTTTGCTTATGCTGTACTTTTGAAACTTTCCGTACTAACACAACATCCAATTTAATTATTCGCAGATATTTCGTATTTTGAAAGAAGTGTTGAATCTCAGTTATGCTAAATTTAATGTGTTGTGCTATCACTGATATTTTCAGTCCAAAAATGTAATTCAGCTGCTAATGCATCAAACCTATTTAAGTTTTGTAGATAATAAATACAAATAATATTTATACACATAGCTTTAAATAGAAGACACACTATATAAAACGTGCCGTTAAAAAAGCTAATAAAAGTACGAAATAACCGCCTTATAAGTATTCGGTTTCAGAATTTTTTTAAAGATTAGTTTAATTTCTGAATGGTTCTGTTTTTAAAACTGATATTTCAGAATATGCATCTTTAATTATAAGAAAAAAATACATTTCTGGGAAGACTAGAATAGGCAACATAGCTTTTTAACGTATTTTATGTATTTGAAAACCTATTATTGATAAAATTAATCAATAAAAAGTGACATTTCTCTCTTATCTTTTACATATTAAAATTGCTATAAATTGAATGTTTATATTGAAAAGGAATTTTTGACAATGTACTTGATGAAATATGTATTTTCTTGGAGATTTTATTAAGCTCACAAAATATGATTTGCTTGAATAAATTCTTAGTTTTCATCATTAGGAATATTTTATCAACATAAAGAGAAAAAAATACCTTTAAGTTAAGTGGGATGATTTTTATAAACACAAAAAGTTAATTTTTACTGAACATTTACTTTTTTTCTCAAAGAGAAAAAATCTCGGCCAAAAAAAAGCCTTTTTTACAATAGGATTAACTTGTATTTTAAATATTCAATCTTTATCATACCTATCCTATTGTCCAAAGAAATTCTCTTTTTTTTAAAGCTTATTCAGAAATGATTTTTTATCTCATTTTTTGTGCAAGCAATTTCGAAAGAATAACTAGTTAATGTCTCTCTTAAATTCTTTCCCACCACTCCCACCACCGTTTCAGAATTTCCGCTCGCTTTACCCCGAACTCTTATACCCCTCCCCCCACTTTCTTTCTTATTTCAAAACTAGAATCGAAAGAAGCTATTGATTTAGGTTCAGAACCATGAAGCATTTATACTCTGCACTTCTTTTACCGAAACATTTAGAGTAATTGAGATTGTAGCTTGACGATCAATTCTGTTTCCATTTAGAAGGCTTTCTCGCTGGAAATCGGTCTTTTTGCTTAAGAGAAGATTAAGACTAATCGTTACTGCCAAAATAAATGAAGACGGAGGCTTTTTCTGCGTGTCTTCTATTTGGATAATAAGATCGCATTTGAGCACTGCGACTCTCTTGAAAAATAAAGGAACTGCTGCTTGACTTCTGTTTTTCTTTGAACGAAAATTTGAGATTCTAAAATTGAAGGTCTCAATCTAAATTAATTTCCTATTAGGCCAAGCTGTTACGTTACTTATAATCACTCAAAATTATGAAAAGAGTATTTTAAGAGCTAAATTTCCAACACATATGATGTATTTTTTTAAAAGAAATTGAACATACGAAGTAAGGTTTTTACGAAGAAAAATATGTTGCGAAACTTTTGTACAAACATATAATAAGCAAATAATATAGAAATCTAGAACTCATGCATATTCGTATAAGAAAAACTTTAAGTGATTTCTTTTAAAGGGAAACATTGTTTGTGAATATGATTAATCTTTTAAGGAAAAAATCTTTCTTCTGACATTTCAATAAAATCATTTACAGAACAAAAATATTTAATTAAATAAACATTTGTTGCGCTATAGAAGTAAATAATTGGTACCATGATAGTAAATTTAATTAAAATCAGTTTTGGTGGTGCGCTTTATTTTTTCTCCTATCAAGTCTTACGTAGTTTTATGTATTGAAACCTAAGATTACTTTTAAAAAGAAAGGTAATTCACACACACACAGTACATAGTTAATTAAAAGATGTAATTAATTGTTCCAAAATGCTTTATTTTTATTTTCATGGCATGGAAAAATAAGAAAGACATGATTAATAATTACAAAACTGTTTTTACTTTGGAATACATTTTCCAAACTAAATGAATATACATGTCTTAAGAAACAAATCTAACAAGAAAAAGGAAAACTTTATGTTTAAAGGTCTTATACAGGAGAAAACAATTCAAAGAAATTAATTACTTAATTGTCAGAGTTAATACTTATGTAATTTTTAATATCACAGAATAGTGAATTTCGAATAAAAGCAATAAAATGAAATTAAAAATAAAATGCTAGTTCCTTATTCATATTATATATATATATATATATATACTATTATATATATATATGTATACTATTATATATATATATATATATATATATTAAGAATTTTGAAAGGAGATTGGAGTAAATTAATATTTAAAATGTTTCCAAATGTATGTCTAAAAAGGATATCGTTCTGCGTTTCAAACAAATATTTTTAATTGCTGCTGAGTTACAGTTAAAACTTAATTTTATAGCAAATAATTAAGTACAGTAGTAGTATTTAAGTTAGAGGTTAATTTTAAGACTACAAATCGTTTGAGTTTGACATTCAAAATAAGAATTTATTTTAGATAACTGTAGATTAATGTGCATAATTTAAATGAAAGAAAAGTTTAATATTCTGCAAAAAAATGACGACAGACTAATGTAAATAATTTTTAAATATTCTTCAAAAATATAAAATTACTGGATTTAACTAATTGCATTCAGATACCAATTTTAAAAAATAGTTTTGTTTACAAATTATCAGAGTATAGCAGATATGTAATGTTACTTTTTGCATGAATTTGAGTTAGACGCTTAAAAGTATA
>BMAO01027626.1:0-171181 GCA_019973975.1 Trichonephila clavata | reverse complement strand
TTTTTAAAATGAAGTTTGATAAATTATTGCAAATTAGCATATTCAGTTTTAAAGACAAATGTACGAATCACGTTTTGTAATTTATTCCATCTAATATTTGAACTCAGTAATTCCGCTTTATCTTGCTTTCTTACGGATAAATCAGAAATGAAGACTTAATTACTTTTATTATATCTCGGGCGATTTTCCAATTTTTAAAATGAATTATGTCCTCAAGCAATTCATTTTAGATTTATCAGAAACGTCCATTACAAGCTCTAATGCACTTTTATTAAACTAAATTAAGATGTATTTATCAGATGCTTATTATAAGGCCTTGCCAATTATCAACTTTATATATACTGTTAATTAAATTATTTAAATAACTGACAATAAGGAAAGACTGGATCTTCTGTAATCAATGTTTGATGATTTTTCCAAATCCACACTAACATTTACTAAGAAACCAATTTCATTGATTTTAAGTCTTAAAAATCGTAAAGAAGCAGTATTTTGAAAGAACTATTTTGTTTTGTGTCAAATATGCTAAAAATTTTTTAAAGTATTGCTGAAAGGTGGTTTTTTTACTATTAAGCATCAAAACTTTATTTTATTGCAGCAATACTTTAGTATTACTACTCAGATTATGTGTTCATAAAGATGGTTTTTCTTTGTTCGTATAAAGCAGTACTTCATAAAAATCAAAATTTACATCACAGAGGTTTCTGTATTTATTTTAAAATTGTTACGTTAAGGATTTTTTTTTAAAAATATATAATTCTGGGGAAAATTATTTACATCTAAAAAAACGCTCTGCCTGATGCATCATTAAATAAAATCGTACTTCTATTTGTAATAAAAAAAATTAAAAAATGAAGCATTAAATTTGATATATTCGCCATCTTTTCCACCAGTGATGGCAACAATACTAACGCGAAAACAGCAATAAAAATAAATACCCACAGAAAAAAAGTTTAGTTCCATGGAAGAAATTTATATCAAAATTACGATATAGAACGTCCAACATTCACTTTAATATTAATAGTTGAAGAATTTTCTTTAAATATAATTGAATTAAGTAAAATTATTTACACTTCAGAGAATTTTATGCTTGATGGATCTTAAGCAAAATTATAATTCTATATGTTAGAAAAAAAATTGAAGTTATAATTTTACGTCTTTTTGTTCAATAATAATGATAATAACAAACGCAACAATAATAATAAACACACACATAAAAATATTTTAGTACCGCAGAAGAAAGAAATTTAATCAAGCAGGGAATTGTTGCTTTCTCAAAATGTTTTTCTATTTACAAATTCCATAATTTTCCAATGTATCTATAAATACCCTTTCTTTATTTTAAAACGCATAAAAGCAAAATCCTGCATTTCGTTAAATTCTTTCTTCCAGAACAATGAAAAATGGATATGATATTGTCTATTTTAATGTAAAGATAAACTTTATCTATCATTTTGAATAATATCTTTTAAGAAAATCATTATTTATTGCAATTTGTTTTCCCTAAACAGATCTTGCTTTATTTCCTCTCTTTTTTCCGAAGCATTCCAAGGTAGGAGGAAGAGAGACTTGATGTAAGATAAACATTATCCATCACATGCATTTTGAAGTGGGCATTTAAAGTGTCTTTTTTATGGCTCTTTAAAAGCCACTTCGTTAGCGTAACTTAATAAAAAGGCACACGTCGTCGAATTAGGCTTGCATTATCTAACTTTTTCCCTCACCATCCAGTGAAACGTTTTGGTCAGAATATGGAATCGATTGTTCAAGAGCTGGAACAGGAATCAGTCGTGCGTGTGGACATGGGATATTTATTAGGCACGCGTAACGATGCAGAAACTTCTCAGGCGTGCGGAGGTGTTATTTATTTATTAATTTACTTTCGTTACTTTACATTAACTAAGTAGGCAGCAGTGCATTAGAAAATACTGATTCCATTAAACACGATTCTTTTGTTTGATTCAGGTTAAAAATGTTAATTCAAAGAAGGGAAAAAAAGGATTACTCTGCAGTCATTACAATTACATCAGTGAGAAAAACTTTTTAGTTTGATAAAAGCAAAGAAATTGCAGTCGTTGTAAGATAAGTTATAATTACTCTCCAGTAACATGAAATGTAAAATAAGAATTGTAATTCTTTGTTTTAAATATTTGTTTCAAATCCTACTCAATGGGATGTTTCTAGAATATTAAAAAAATAAGTTCCTTTTTGTTATTTATGATTTATTGCATATAGAATTCGGACTGCATTTTTTAAGAATGGTATAAAATGAACATATAGCTTTCGGTTTTAAATATTTTGTTTGGCATTTAAACTTGAAAAACTTGACTTAGAAGATATTTGACTTTTTTAGAAATTAATCCGTTTCTATTGTTTAACCCTTTAACTGTGTCCGGTGTGTATATTAACGTCTCGCTCAACCAGTGTGGTAAATGTGTTGGGCGTATATAAACGTTTTTTCTAAATGTGATCCATTTTTTTATGCTGCTATCAGTAAAACTCTTGAGAACGCTTTGGAATGCAATAAATTGAACTTGCCAGTGTTTGTCAAGGATTTACTTATTTCAGTGAAAAAATTGCTTAATTATACCTTTTGTTTTCCCCCCTATACATCGTTTACGTGTACCTATGCGAAAAAACTGTGGCACTGGGGAGCGAATGGTGTAACTTTTAATGGGCAGTAAAAGGGTTAAAATAAGATTTAAAAATGTTAGATGCATAATTATACTAAAATATAATTAGACAGGTTTTGAAGTAAATCCACATAATATATACTGTCAACATACATTTTCTTGAAACTTCTTTATTTTTTATGTTTAAAAAAACTTAGCATTATTTTAAATGAATTTTCCTGGTCAATTTAGTAATGCGATGCAATATTGTAAGATTATACAATTTAAGTTACACTGTATAATTAATGCATTACTCTTTTTTTTAAAGAAATTCATACATCTGAAATTTATAACAGTTTGTTTTTGCTACAAAAATTGTTACATCATCCCGTTGGTATGGTGTGGAGATAAGGAAAGTGGGGGCCAGAGCTCGGTGTCATCCTCGTCACTTGACCAAGGTTCAGAATTACGAGGACCGTTGCCAAAAACCCTGAAGTATAGCTGAATATTGCGACGTTAATATTCACTCACTCCCTCATTCACTCTACAAAAAATATTTGTTTATATTTGCATTAAATGTAATACTTTATTTTTGATTATCAAATTTACAGTTAATCTATGATGTAAAAATATTCGATATTTTTTTATACAAAGTTTGACATAAATTACATTCGTGTCTCCAAATACATATGTTCCGTTGCATTCTGAAATAATTTAATTTTACGTATGAATTAAATATAATTTTTTCCCGTTCACTCGAAATTTAGTAGGCATTACGAGAAATATTTTAAAATCAGGTCATATTTAATGCACATATTTCTCTTTTCTAATTTAATTATGACAAAGTTGTTGCTTTGATATTACTTTTTTATTTTGGCTCACAGTTTTCTACTTAGAATATTCAAAGTAAATTTTATTTGTATGAAATATAAATAAGAAAATGAAAAATAAATGTTTTACTAGTTTTTTTTAATGATACGATACATGTTTTCTCTTCTGCATCGCTCCTTATAATATTTAGAATACTTTTTTATTTCTCAAATAAGTATAAGAAAAAAAAACTGGTGCTCATGGACTTAGAATTAATTCGTAATGTACCTCTTTTATGTTAAATATTTTTAAACGATTACCTACATTCATTTACGTTTACTTAAGCAAAAATTTTCTTAAAGCATTGTAAATATTTTTGCACAAAAGTTTTTGATCAATTTATAGATTTTTATTTGGTGAGGGAAACGAAAATATTTTCTTAGAGTATATATTATTTGATGAGCTGGAAAATGTATTGTAGCATCTAAATAGCACTTAATGTTTTCTTTTTTTTTTGGTATTCATTCTATATCTATATTTATTAAGGAGAGTTAAAATATATCTCATAAAGAGAGATGCATATCTTGAAGTAATGTACCATATATTTAAAATAAAATTAAAATTGAATATTAATGTTCATATTAATGCAAATATTAATAATGAAGTCAGCTGGGTGTCGTAGTTGGTTAGGCGCTGTACGTCCAGTTTGTTGGTTCGATTCCGGCCTAAGTCGGTGGATTTTCCTGAAGCAAAAAATCGACAGTATGATTATGCGGCATTTTAAAGATCCCTAGAGTGCCTATTTGACCATGGGTGCTCTCGCCAAAATGAAATTCTTAGTACGATTTCACATTGTCAGAGTTCAAGTACCTCCTTCTGAGGAGTAAATTGTGTGTCAAAATTGAATTGTGGCAGTTACCAATATAATGTTGCACTAAAAAAAAATGATACTAATTCTTGGTTAATGTACTAGATTTGCAATAGGCAGCAGCCCCATTTGAAAGGAAAATATTTATAGTAAATATTTGTTTCGGTGACAAGATTTTATATTTCATGATGGATGCAGAATTATTTTTCAAACTATAAATTATTAATATATTTAAAAAAACATTTTATTGTTACTTGTATATATTTATTACCATATAATTATAAAAGAGGATTACAAGTCCTCTACAATCGTATTTTTTCTCTTGTATATTAATTATAACACATAACATTCTGATGACATTGTATCAAACGACGCATATCAAAAACATCAATACCTTACGCAATTAGCTTTTGAAATTTACAGAAAAAAATTTTTTAGATTAATTATATTTAATAAATATTTTTTTTCTAGAATTATATGGATACGATGAAATATTACCTTAATGACATTGCATTTTTTTATATATGTAGGATTTTGTATTCATTGACTGAAATTCAATCATAAATATTTTTTTTTGCGATATGTTACATAACAAATATGAATATTTTACACATTACTAAGCATTTTCACTAAAAGCAATTTTAAATGCAATAAACTCATCTTTAAGATAATATGTTTAAATGCGTAATGTAAAGAAAAGGAATTTATGTACATATTTCATTAGACCGTGATATATCCCATTTTTTTAGAAATAATGGTTTTTATCAAATTTTGCTTATTGTACTTTTGTTTTTTTTAAAAACTAATATTTATTTCTTGTGGAAAAATATAGTTCTTTTAATTTGAACACATAAAAGTATTTCAGTTAATTCGCGTTTTTTTAATTGACTATTTCAAAATCTAAACAAAGTATCCGTTTTTGAATTATAAATAAGAAAATAAAAAACATGCTTTCTAATTATATCATTGGATTGAAATAATTGTATTTATCACATTGTCTTATGATTATTTCTTCAATTTATATGGATTTAATGGACGTGAAAAAATAAAAAGATTTATGTAGAATACATTACCCCAGGTGTTTTACTTTTTGTAATAAATAAATAAATAAAATTCTCGTCAAAATTTGTGTTTTTACACAAGAAAACAAATTATTTATTAACAGTGTAAAAAATGTTTTATAGTGTAGAAATGTATCACATATGTATATTGATATATACACATCTATTTAAAAATTATATTGATATATACACATATATTTAAAAAATATATATTTTTCACTCAAAGGCTCTTCTGTTTCCTATTCCGCAAAAATAAAATAAAAAAATGTAACGACTGGCAATCTCTTTTTTTCCGGGATTCCCTTCCAAAGTAATGTTTTCAATAACAGTACTTCAGCATCATCCTGTTTTTTACAACGCTATTAGAGGTGTTAGATGCTACTATTAAATTCTGTGACGAGCTTTTGTGGGAAGTAACAACACCACCAACAAAAAACAGTCTCTTGTGTGCCCACAACTTTATTCTGATTCTCCCATTTTTGTGGTTCAGGCCCACCCATTTACCACACTACCTCATTCACATTTCAGTACTGAAGAGAAAAAAATTCAATTAGCTAGAAGACCATTTATTCTTGTACACTCCCTATTTCCGATAATGGAGCTGACACAAAATGTTCGAAAAATTAGATCATAATTCCTAAAGTATCATTTGGGTTTGTATTGATCCTTCCTTAAATCAGCAAGAACTCTCAGGAGATGTATATGCATTGGGGAAATGCTTCCCTTTTTTTTATTTAGTTTGTTTCCTGAGTTGAAATTGAGCAGTTAAGCGAAATTCTCTCAACTAGTGAAGCATCCAATTAGTTCTTACTTCCTTTAATGACCATACTTATGTCATCTTTTGTTTCAGAGAGTACCGTTAAATGCAGTGGTATCTGGAACCAATCATGTAGAATTGGGTATAGGAGTAACAAAGAAAGGGCAAACCGCATATCAAGTGCTGCATCGCTCTTAATAGATGTGATTACGGAGAGGAATATTGCTGTGGTAAAATTAATTTCTGGTGAATTTTTATTTAAATGGAACTTTGAGAAAAATAGCATGGTTTTATTTCATGTATCAAAGATGCATAATTGCTATTTTATTTAGTAGTTATTGGAGTTCAAGAAACACCTAATGTATCTTAACACTTAGAGTGTATCACGTATCACCCATACAAAACTAATTTTAAGTTCCAATTTTTAAGTAATTTGTTCCCCTTTTTTTGTTAAGTATAGGAATCTTCTGTTATATTATGTGCAATTTTTGTTAAAATTTCAAATTCAAAGTAACTTGTAAAGATGTTAGTAAAGAGACAAATATTGTTGCTATATTAAAGAGTTTTATTATTTATTTGTGGAGAATTTTGCTGTATCAATAGCAATTAAGATCATAATTGTATCATTATCTATATTGAAAATTTGCTTCGCTATAGTTTGCTATAGTTACGTACTGTAATAGCAACCCTTAAATAAGCAAGTCAAAGAAATAAAACATCATTGAAACCACAAGCCATCATTCGTTTCTCTTTTTCATAAATAATTTTAAAGAAAAATTCAAATGTGAAGAATTTAAAAATGCATACTGATTTAATGAAATTTGAAATTTACATTCTAATGTACATAAATAATTTAAGAAAATTTTGCAAAATGTTCTGATATTATTATTTTTTTGAAATCACCATTCTTATAATGAATTATTTTTTTATGTTCTTCCATAAAAAATGTTAATAGAATATTCATTTTACGTGGATACAAAACTTATTTTTATTTATTTAAATTACTTTTCTTAGTTTGAAACAGTAAGTGAAATTAATTGCATTGTACTAAGGCACATTATTAAAAAGAAATCTAAATCAAAAGACTGAAAAGAAGTTCCAGTTCTGGAACACAGTAAATTGTTACAAAATTGGATGATCCAGGTTGCACGGACGGAATTTGTAACATCTTTTAGCAGCCCTGTACTTTAAAACTGACCTCACTTCTCCTTTCTCATAATTCAAGGCTCTAGTTAATCAGGTCCTTGGAAAGGGTCCACATGCGAAATAAACGGATATGCATACTGAGAACTTTTACAGATATCCATCGTTATAAATTAGCTTAAAGCAGACAAAACTCAATTATTCATGAATTTAACCTCAGTTAACTTGTACAAACAATAAACCATGCTACTTAGAGCGAAGAAACATTGCAGTAAAAAACTACTAAAAGAAAACAAGTGAAAATTCTAGACACTTTTAACCATTTATCAAACCTTAATTCTTCAAAATGAATTGTTTTATGGAACGTTAGGAGCTAACGAAAACAATCTGTCTAGTCTCAGATATTCTAATGCTCGTGAAACGATGAATTATTCATTCAAGCTTTGCTGAAGTGATTCTTGCTTGAATATAAAATTCCTAAAATGTACTTTAGATCCAAGAAAGATTATAAAGCTTTTTTTGAATTTAGTGGATATCTGAAAAGAGCAAAAACTGATCACCATGTACTAAGTGCTTTCCAGGAGAAATCGTAAATGTGTTGAAGACTTTTTACTAAGTGTTACTTATACAAAATCAAAAGTGCTGTTTTATCACGTGGTTCCAGCTTCACTTGATATCATTTATAATTCAAGTTTCTAAAATTGCGTTGCTTCTGGTAATTTATAAGGTTTTATTTAAAGATAAGTTAATTAAATGTTTATGTGAGTATGCATGCATATATTTGTGTACTGATATTAATAAGTTTTTTTTTTTCAAATTTGTATAAGATAAAAACATAGTCCCATGAAAACCAAATATTAAATTTGTACTAAACATTTTTTGAATAAATTTTGTAGCTTATAAAGTAAATTTTAAATATATGTAATTTTAAATGTTCGGCATGCGGGTTTAATATACTTTAATCATTGAAGTATTCAACTAAACTGTTATATTTCCTTTTTTTCACTTATCAATATGAAAGACGCGATGAGCATTCAAGAAAATTAACGACATTTATAATGATTGAGAGCAGTAGACAACATGGTGTTGGACGTCCACACGCTAACGAAGAAAAAGGTCGTCGGAGACTGTCTCGCATGGTGAAGCAAAACCGGAGCCAGGCAGTGGCTCAGCTAACAGCCCAATACAATGTAGGACCAAGTAGAATAGTATAGGAGCATACTGTTCAGTGGACACTGTTGGATATGGGGCTACGCAGCAAACGTCCCCCTCGTGTGTCTTTGCTGACCAAGCGTCATCGCCAACTGCACCTGCGCTGGGCCCGTGAACATCGCGACTGGTCCATGGATCAGTGGAAGAGAGTTGCCTGGTCAGATGAAACACGGTTTGTCATTCATCACGCATATGGCCGTATCAGGATACGCTGTCTTCCAGGCGAATAGTTGCTCCCTCAATGTACAGTAGGTCATACACAGGTCGGTGGTGGTGGTATTATGCTTTGGGAGACGTTCTCTTGGGCGTCTCTGGGACCCGTGGTTGTGGTAGAGCAGACCATGAATGCTACAGGGCATCTGAAAATCATTGCGGACCAGTTGCACCCTTACATGACATCTGTTTCTCCAGCTGGAAATGGAATGTTCCAACAAGACAACGCCCCGTGTAATAAGGCTAAAATTGTGTTGGAGTGGTTCCAGAAACATGATGCTGAATTCCAGTTAATGTACTGGCTGCCTAACTCACCGGATCTCAATCCGAAAGAACACATTTGGGATAACATGGGACGGCAGCTCGGAGTTCAAAGGCCACCATTTGGCAATATCTCGGATTTGCGTGACCGTTGCTTAAACATCTAGTACAATCTGTCTCCGGCCATCTACCAAGGACCTATGGCATCCATGCCAAGACGGGTTTAAGCTGTGTTGCGCGCCTAAGGTAGGCCAGCTCGTTATTGACAGGAGGTCATAATGTTTTGGCTCTTGAGTGTATATATAAATATATATATGGCTAAGTTATTTCATTTGTGTGAATATATTGCTTTCTTAATTTGAACTTTCAGATTTTAGAGGGTTTTTTTCTTGTATACAACCATTTCTCTCTCAAAAAATGGTGCATCATCTTCGATGTTTTATGGTTCTGTTATATTATGCACTTAGTTGTCTTAGAATTTTAATATTTTTATGTTATATCTTTCGGAAGGCAATAGTGAATAGCTTAATTTTTTTAGGTATATTTTTTAAAATTTTTTTTAATTTTGTTATTTTCAGATTAGTTTACCAAGTTGCAATAAGGGGAAATTCTGCGCCTTCAAACTAGTTTAACCGCACTTATCGGTCCTAAATCCGAAGTTGCATTTGGATATTTTATTAATTTTACCTTATACAGTTTTAATTTTGTTTGAAAAGGTTGGATTTTTACTATTTTTTATATTCACAATTGATATTTTGGAATAGGATTTTGAATTCTAGGATTCACATAATTTCAAATTATTGGTTAATTACACTAGACAAGACCAAAACTATTTCGGTCTCAAAAATAGTTTAGTATGAAGTATTTTGGCCCTCTAAATACGAAAATCACAATAAAAACTTCATATTATCTCTTGTTTTCAACATTCAAAAATCCCCCTTAATCATACATAGCTGTATTCTCCCTCATTTTTACTTTTTTTTAATAATCTTTGTGATGTTCATTTGAGCGGGTAGAGGGAAGCACCTGCCTCAGGATCGATTTTTTAGCTCTATGAAAGGCGTGTAACAGCGCCATCTCTTCAGGGGTGTTTTAAATTTAACCTGGAGCATCAGTGGAACAAAGAATAGACAATAGTGCACAATTCAAGTCATATTCGCTGTTTTTCGACTTACAACTGAAGGTAAATCAATTCAAATACATTTAGGTCTGAAAGACTGCTTGTGCTAGTTACGTGGAAAAACTAAGTTGTACCAGAAAGTGTTACAAATCAGTTTCACTTGATTATTCCATTTTTTTCCATTTTTAGTGTTCAGATTACAACGCCATGGAACTCAGTTAATAACCCCGAGAAATGTTGTTACGTTTGAGGTAAAATAAGTTTTGCAACCCAGAAGCGAGCCGTCAGCCCAGTTGTAAAGACAGCTTACTTTCTTTACTTTGGAGTGAAAGAAGGTGAAAGAGATAAACCACGGGTCCCACAGATATGTTGAAACTCTTGCTCAGAGAGACTGTGAGAGTGGATGAGTGGGAAAAACGTGCAATGCAGTTTGCTATACCCATGGTTTAGCATGAGCCAACTAAACGTGTCGAGAATTGTTTCTGTATGATGCCCCTCCCCCATGAACATGGGTTGGTCAAGAAAGAAGAGAGATCGTTTGCGGTATCCATGCATTTCATCAGCTATTCAGCCGGTTCCTCACTCAGCTGATATGCCAAATAATGACCCACCTAAAAATATGCGATTTTAAAGAATTATGTTGAGAAAAGAAGAAGAAATACTTCGACATGGTACTTTCCATGACTCAGATTTTGAGGCAGAAGATTTAATGAACCTCACATATGTAGACTAAATTAAGCATAATTGAGTGACCTCGTAAGAGATCTTGGCTTGCCAAAGCAGAAGGCAGATGTACTGACATTTAGACTGCAGCAATGGTATCTATTCCTACCAAGTGTCTAGATTACAGAGTACATGGCTCGTGAAAGGAATCTTCTTCATTTCTTTGAGAAGAAAGAACATGTGGTTGCATGTATTGATGTCAACTGCTTGAAGAATTCATGAACAGCAGTTATGATCCAAATAACTGGAGGTTGTTTATAGACCCTTCTAAGCTTAGTTTGAAATCAGTATTAGTATACAACAGCAAACTTCTTCCTTCCATTCTCATAGGACATTCCCTTCTCGTGAAGGAAACTTATGAAAATGTGAAATTACTTCTAGAGTTAATAAAATACGAGGATCATCAACGGGTGATCTGTGGTGACTTGAAAGTCATTGTTTTACACATGAGAATGTAGTTATGCTTTACCAAGTACTGCTGTTTTTTGTATTTGTGGGACAGTAGAGATTGAAAATCGCACTATACACACAAGACAAATTGGCGTCTAGAAATCTGAAATCCGGTGAGAGAAATGTCCCAAATGATTCTCTAGTAAACTCAAATGACATTCTGCTTCCACCCTTGCACATTAAGCTGGGATTCATGAATAACTTTTCCAAATCCATGAAAAAGGATGAAGAAGCTTCCCAATACCTTAGATCAAAATCCCAAGATTGAATGATCAGAAATTAAGGTTGGAATCTTCGTGGGCCTTCAAATACGAAAATTCCTGAGGAGCTCCGCTTTAGATCAAATTATGGAAAGGGAAGACAAAGCAGCTTGCGAAGCCTTGAAAAGTGTGGTACGAGGATTTTCAGGCAGCAAAAGAGATGAGAACTATCAACAGTTGGTCAAAGAACTCCTACAAAAATTCTATGACCAAGTTTGTATTACTCGTATCTCTCTAAATAAACGTTTTTTACATTCCCACATTTATTTTTTCCATGAAAATTGTAGAGATGTAATCGATGAACACGGTAAAATGTTTCATCAAGATATTGCAGCAATGGAACATATATATCTGGGTCGTTGGGAAGAGTCATTGCTCGCAGACTACTGCTGGACAGTTATATGTGATACTCGCACTTCGACATCCAGGAGACAATCCAAAAAGAGATATTCACAGGAAATAAACTAAAAAATACTCCTGATTTCTGACATGAACATTGTTTTTTGAAACATGCCATATTATATTGTATTTATTATATAGTAATGTTTTGCTCTTCAAGTTTACCCATAAACTGATAGATGGGCTGTGGTATATCTTAAAAACAAGAGATAATAAATAAATTTCCTTTACATATTCAATTTTGCAACCCAAAATTAGTAAGAATAAGTTATTTAAAACTAAGAAAAACTGACAAAAGGGTTTTTTTTGTTGCCTAGTGTTATCTATTAATTCGTAGTTAAAACAATTGCTCCGTTGTTGACTAAAATGACTTTAATTTAAACTGACTCATATTTGCTTTAAGACTAAATAAACTGAAAATGGTTATTTTGCATGATTGAAAATATTAACATGTGTAACCCTTAGTGTATTGAATATATACATTGTGTAATACATTAATTGTTGACCGCCCAAAATAATGTCGGACACTGATTTAACGAACCCTTATTTAGGAATTTCACGATTTAAAGAAATCTTTTTCACTTTCCTCGTTAAAATAACAAAAAAAACCTATTTAAAAAGTAATAAATCCCGATTTAATGAATTATTTCTGCAGCTAGACACATTTCTTTTATTAATTTGCATTAGAAAGGAATTGGTTTTTTTTTAAATGACATTTTTTGGTCCGAAACATAAAAAAGTCATTTCTTTGCAGCAGCAAATTTCAACGGGAAACGGTGAAGACCATTATTAAATTTTACGGTTGCAGATGATTTATAAGTGTAACTTATCCTATTAGTTTTGAGAAGGACAGGTAACTCCTTTCTTATCTCATCCCAATCCACAACGCAGGGGGTATTTTAAAATTTTTATAATTGTGATACATTTGATAATGGATTGCCTGTCTGTGCAACTGAAGTTGACGAAATTGTTGATTCTAATGCAGAAAGTGATAATGTAATTTTTATCATTATAATTTTATTTCTTTATTTCTGTCTGTCTATTTAATTTTGTTTGGAAATTGTGAAAACATCATTCCATCTTATGCAGCAGGATGTAAATGAGATGTTTTCTTCTCTGCATAGGGTTAAAAAAAAACTCTTTTGAGTCAGATCTATTAGTCAGTATTTTAAAATTTCCAATTAACTAATGTATAAAAATACACTAATAGTATTTTTAGCTTTTAAATAAGTAGTATGTAATTTCTAAATATTAATATTTTTATGTAGTTGCTTATACAAATTCGAAAATGTAAATGCTAAAAAAATTATGTTGTTTGGACCCCGATATAAGGAATAACCCTGAAAAAACAAACAAAATGGCGACAAACTTTATTGAAGACGTACATAGTGGGCGTATGTAGCGCCACTAATAAGCGTTGTATAAAATAAAACATATTGCCATTTGATTTACCAGAATGGCAATTTAGTGCAGTTGTTACACGTGAGCAGCTTCGGGACTTATCAAAGGCTATATTCCAATGGGCAATGCACTTTCTAGGGCACACTATGTTTTAAGACATATTCGCTTATACCAGATTGCAGTGCTATTTTGGCCTGTTTGTTTCTCCTCCTACCTATCGCCTGCTGGGCATCTCACTTGAATTATTATAAAGTAATTTGCTTGAAATATTTTTTAAAAAGAGCACCAAATAAAAAAGGACACCAGATCAACTTTAATACTGTAATGGAGTAGCATGAGCCGTGTACTCCAATAAGACATCTAAGGCATCTTTTATTTAATTTCGAGACGTATTGCATTGGTTATTGCCAGAGATAATGATGCAACACTAACTAACTATATTTCATTATCTAACTACACATTCAATTGTTTTTCTTTTTTTATGTATTATCTTTTCATTGAGCTTAACTCTAATATATTTTTTCTTTGTAATTGTTAAACTAAGGAGTGCTAGTAGAGTTTATTTAGCATATGCATTTATAATTGTATGCAATTTATAACTTCATAACTTTTCAAGGAATATCTCAATTTTTAGATTATTGTAAATATTATAATTTTAAATGTGTATTTATACGAAAACACTTGTATTTTTTTTAAAAAAAATTATTTTAGTATTTTTATCAGGCAAATGCAAAATGTGCAGATATATCTTCGATAGAAAAATATCAAGTGCGGGGGGGGGAAAGTCCCCAAGGGAAAAAGCTTGCGAATGGAAATGAAATTCAGAGTCCTCCAGTGACTTTTTTTTTTAAGTGTAGACTGTTCACAAGTAGGTCAATTTGTTGATTTGTCAATAAAAGCTGAGTTTATGAAAATAGTTACTGCATGTACTTAATTCAAAACCAGCCGGACACTATTCCGCGTATTACATATTAAAATTTAATTTTTGGTTTCCGTGCCCAACCACATTTTATAAACTTCCACTTTTATTTAGCGTGTTTTCATATGCTACAGCTATGGTAGTTTTGTGAAGTTAAGTAGCATTTCTTAAACAGTCAGGATTACTATTATCTATAATACACAGATACTTTAATTTATAATTCAAATTATCTTTATGAATTAGCTAATGAATTTGATTCATCAGAGTCATAGTAGGTATGCATATGTATTATGCATATATATATGCATATATATATATCAATTTCACAATAACTTTATGAATCTACTCGTTAAGTACTCATTTTCTTCTGTAATGTTATTTTATAATTTATCATCACATCAAAATTTATTGGCTTTCTATCTCTTGTCACAAATTTAAGTTTTAAACTTAAATATTTTTTGGTCGTTTTCAAGCATGTTAAAAATAATTAATATTGAGTTTCATGATACTTTCTACATTGTTTCTCAGTCGGAACTTTTAAAAACGGGGAATAAAAAAAGGAAAAAATAATGTTATATTTATTGGAATTATGTCACATTTATATATAACCTTTTATTGATGCAAATTTAAATATATTCATTTCCACAAAAGATGTATACACTAAATTAGATTATAATTTACTTTTATTTATACAAGAGGTTCATTAGTAAGTTTTATTTAATAAAACGGGATGAAAACATAATTTTACAGATCCATCTTCGCATCAACATTCGCATCCCAAATGCAATTGATACTTTATCTGCTGAGGGAAAAGTGAGCTTTGATTCAATGCGTTTCTAAATTCCCATAATTAATTGAAATTAAATCAAAACATTTGTTTTCATTCATAATAAGTTAAACTATAGCGTGACATGCACAGAGAAAATTTTTTTCCCCTTTGAATTGTACCTAGTGTTTAAATAATCGGAATTTTCACATTGCAAGATTCCAATCAAAAAATAAATTCGAAATCGAATCTACTTGGAGGTAAAATTCTTGAAATAAGTAATTCTACTAAAGAAAATAATAAATTAGAGTTTGGGTTATAAATGTATAGTAATTAATACATCAATCAATTCTTACATAAAAAATAAAGATCTATTTTGAAAAATACACCTTTTCATATATTTTCAAAACAAATCAAATTGAAAAGTACTCATAAAATTATTCAAACCAATTCACATTTAGTTTAAAATATATTTCTCATTTTATTAATAAAAAAAACTGGTGTTTTAATTTTAAACCGTTGAGCCAATTGTTTTTACAAACAACATTATTGCAGAAATAATTTATTTTCAACAAATTTTTTATCATTTCTGTTTATCTCTCATACATTAAAATACTAGTAAAATTAGGCTTGAATCCCATCATTGATATTTCTATAAATAATAATTGTCCTGAAGGCAATGGTATCTGAAATCTTTAGATTAACTCATGTTAAAAAAAATGAATAGGAATTCTTCCGAAAAGAAAATGCAATTTTTTTTCTAAGATAATTTGACTGATTTTAAATTCTTACGAAAGAGTTTCTTCATGTTAGAGGAAGGGGAACAACTTTTGTTATTGTTTCTGCATTGCAATGTTTTTCTAAATACATTTTATTCAGATTCAGATATTTTATTTTTGAAATTGTATGCTTAGTGAACAAGGTATTTTGTTGTATTAATACTTCTGAAAGAAATTTTAACTTTTTTGAACCACTGAATTAAATTTCACTCCGCCTAAACTTAGAGAGAAAAAAAGAAAGGAAGGAATATTTTTATTTTGTAAAAAGTGTTTTAAATGTTTACCGCTTTATTACTTTTTAGTTTCCTTCAATTATAATTAATTTTACTTTAAAACTTTCCCATTGCTCTAAAATACTTTCCAAAAGCAATATTAAAATCTAAAAACCGTGGGAAATAATATATTTGAACTGTTTCATTTTTAATTATATGTAATTTGGAGCAGAAAGTAAGAACATTATAAACAGAACCTTCAAACAGAAAAGCTTAAGCTGTATCGAACGGTTTGTAATTTTCAATATTGTTTAATTTTATCATTCTAAATGTTTGCCTCTTAAACAAGTTATTTTGTGAATTGGAAGTGATCAATTAGACATTAAAAAAATATAATTCACTTTTCTTTGAAAAAACAGAACCGTATATTTACGAAAATCAGACGATTTGTGTACAAGTCAAGACAGCGCTTTTTCTTCCAAAAATTTACTCTAATTTCGAAACCAGTACATAAGCTGAATTAAAAAAAATACCTATAGCATTCAAACATTATACTATGGAAATCAAAATGTTGCGAAACGGGTAAAATGGGTGAATTTTTTTTCCAATCAAATCGTTATAATAAAACTTCAATGACAATATCAAAAACATATGATAATTCAATTGGAAGAAAACACATATTTTTAATTTGTTATCTTATAAAACCTATGCACCAGTCATATTTCTACCCCTTTTTTTGTTTGCTGAGAAAATAAGAGGAAGCGAAATCCATAAACGGTCCATGATCGTCGACCTATGTTTCATGTCACTTTATGATGATCGTGTGCATTCAGACATCCCAATTAGTATATGTGAATTTTTTGAACCATTCAAAAACTCGATTTTAGACACTGACTTTGAAGTTTACAGGCTGGATTGCGTAATGGGTTAGTCGAAGACTTTCTAGGCCTAAGACTACGAGTTCCACATCGTTCAAAACCAGTGGATTTTCATGATACAGAAAATCAACATTGTCCATGTCGTATGATTATGTGGCAAGTTAAAGATCCCTAGAGTGCCCTTTTGGCTTGTGTGCTCTCTCAGCAAAATTAAATTTCTGGCACTATTTCAAATCAGCATAGCTCAACCGCCTCTTTGAAGAAACTAAGCGTCAATTAAATTACGGCAATTGGGTTTCCACCTATATAATGCCGCTCTAAAAAGTGATACTACTTCCCACGGAAAGTACTAGATCTGCAATGGTTAATGCAAATTTTGCAGCCCAATTGAAAATAAAACTTTGAAAAATTTATTGGACCTGTTTTTTTTTTGGATTAAAATTTCTATTAAAAACACTCAAAAAGTTAAAAGATTAAACGCACTTACTAACAAAAATGTTTAAAAAAATTCTTAGCTACCTTTTTTCTGAGATTAGAGGATCAATTTATCCCTTACAATAATTCCCTTAGATGAATTTAAATAATGGTTGGCTTATACGCGGAAATATACGGTAAGTCACAATTTTCTGCTGTGTGAAATAGTACTTAAATTCGTTCAATATATTTTAAGTCTGAGCTTAAAATTTATGTTTGAATAATATGGAAGCTAAGTATAATTTATTTATATATTCATTTTTATCTAAAATTTACAAAAAATTTAGTGCGATTTAGAATTTAAACATTTATTTAGTTTTCATTTAAAGCTACTAAAACTTAAATGCAAAATCAGCAATGCTTATAAAATGTGAATTACGGAAGCCATTAATCATATTTTGAAAATATTCAAAGCGTGACATATTATATATAGTAAAAAATAAAAGAAAGATATGGGAGAAGCAACTTATATGAATTAATATAATTGTATTTTAAAACTTATTTCAAAAAGGGTTTCATAAAATTCTCGTGGTTGTTAACTATAATAACTAAATTAATTTTACACTATCCTACGTGAAGTTAATTGTACATTAAAGAGTGATAAAAGAAATTATTTTTAAAAAAAATGAGTAATTTTTATCCGATAGTGTTTTAAAGAAATACATTCTCTTACGTTTAAAAATGCTTTTGAAACAAAGTTAAAACAAATTAAATAAATTAATTTATTATGAAGTTTAATCAAGTTTATCTAAGCAAGAGTGTACTTTTAAAAGTGCTGTGTGAGACTCAAACATAATTTTTTTTCTTTGGTTAGTGGAAATGTTAAGTAAACAATAGACGGAGAGAGTCTCGTCATACTCCCAAATTACTCTTATGAGACGTGGAGAGCAATAAAGATAAATGTCTCAACAAGTAAACCCATAAGCTGGATCCCTAAATGGAAGGACAAGTAAGAAATGTTTCAAATAACATTAAATAATTTTATTTATTATCATTTCTCTAACGTTGCTACAATACCGAAGCATCTAATGGCACAGGAGCAGTTTTCTTAAAAGTAATTTATCTCAATTTTATTTGTTTTTTTTATTGAGTTTATACACTTTTGTTTTCAATTATTTCTTACAAAGATTTGTTTCCTTTCGACCAAGGTATTTTCTATCAGGAATAATACTTATTAATGGAGTGTCAGGTTGACAACATAAAACAGCCTCTGAGAATAAAAGTTCAAAGCCCATTATATATACTACTTTAAGGAAAATAATAAATCAGTGGAACGGTTCCTTATCTTTTTCTTTTGTAAGAAGTACGATGGAAGTTTAAAAAACTGGATTAGTGGGAATAGTTTTGAAAATATCGCTATTTCATGTGCACAGTAAAAGCATAATTGCAAAGGATTTTTTTTATTATTAAGTTAAAAATTTACTATGCTAATGATGGCTCCAAAATAACTTTAATTATTAAAATTTTTCAGAAGTTTGGGCAATTTCCATAATTTTTGAATTTTTATTCTTCTGAAACGAAAAGTTTATCCTCGAATACTAATAATTGACAATTAGGAAACGCTCATAACTTATAATAACAGTAAGTAAATTAATATATTTTTATTCATTTAAAAGAGATGCATGCATTTGATAAGCTAAATTGTGATTATAGTTTTTTATAAAATTTAATGGTTTAACTTAAATACACTAATAATGTTCATTTACAGTTCTTTTGATGACCGTATTTATGCAGATATGCACTAATTATGACCAGAATGGTATTTAATTTGCAGATCTAGAAATATAAATTAATTAAATATGTTTAATTTTCATTCTTTAAATTTTTACAACTTTGAAACTAACATTTCCATTTTACAGCATCTAGTGAGCGTATTTAATACTTGTATATCATGCATATGGGAATAATTAAATGGTAATTATTAAAATGGTCAAGTACAGAAATATGCATTGTAATGCTTAAATAAACTTTTTTTTCTAAAAAAATAATTTATCAAATAAATTTTTTTATAGTTTACAAATTTTATAAAAAATAACTTGCGATTTAAAAAACAGAGGTAATAGGAATGAAACAGCGGCAGTGTAAGAAAACTGCTTTAAAACTGATACTTCCGTTAATGTTTTAAAGTACAATTAAAAAACTTTGCTTAAAAAACTTAATAATTTTTTTGTCCAAACATGCATTCCGATGCATGTACTCTTATTTTGTTTATTATTTATATTAGACAAAATATTATAATTTGTGGACAGGGACAGTTGAAAGAATTTAATTTCCAAATATTAACTTAATTTGCGATTCGGACAAAACATAGTTATAAATAAAATAAGAAATATACTAAGATTCTTTTTTATTTCATTTAGTTGTGCACTTTCTAATGTGAGCTAAATTTTTCAGGGAAAAAATCACGTGTCAAATATTTAAAAGATCTTAAAGTAGGATTTTTTCAGCGCTAAAAACATTAAATATTTACCAACAGATGTAAAAGCACATTTTTTTGATCAATAAACAACGCATTCTATATTTAGAGATGAAACATTCTGAGAGGCAAAAAAGGAAGAGCGCAACTAGTAATTTTTCTGATCACGTCTGTCGCCGATATTTTTTACCAGAATTTTGCGGAATTGCATGTTTAGATATCATTCTGGTACGTGGTGCAGCACTTCAATAAATAAGCAGCATTTTCAGAAGGGAAATAAGAAGTTTTTTTTTTTTCATAGCAAAATATATTCAAAAAATATAATAATCATATTTTAGTAAAGAAAATGTGTACTATTTTCATTCATTCTTATAATTTATTTTAATGAAATGAATAAATTATTTCCCATAAATTATTTTTAAGAATGTTGAAATATTTTTGTTATTAAAGACCAAAAAAATTAAATCAATACTTCAATAATATTCAATCCTGATTCCATGTGATATATTCAAAAATATTATGTGATTTATACATATATAGATATATACAACATTTTAATCAAATTACATATGAATATATTTTATCCTTGATGATCTACGGGTAATATTTTTTTTTTCCTTACCGAATTTTCTCCGAATACTTTGAGTATTTTTTTTTTATTTGAAAATAAAAATTACATGTAAACAACATTACCTATTTGTTTTTTAAATAACTCGTAACTTTTGGTTTTGGCAAACATTTCCATATTTCGTCAGACAAGCTTAGCCTCCAATGTTCGAGAACATGTGTGTTTTTCTTTAAAAAAAATGCACATTTATATTTAGATGTAAACAAAGTGAGTAAAGGTATGTATTAAACACTGGCTTTAAAGAAGTAATCAATGAACAGACCAAATATTTATTATTGTATTGCTAGGAATATAAGAGAGAAAACATGCTAAAACTGTTTTCTTTTATGCATTTACTCTTTGTGCTTGAAAAAAAAATGTATTCCTAATTTTTCCTGAATAGGTTTGAGAACACTGAAAGGTTAATTAAGTGCTTTAATTTTGAAGAATATTTAACACGCTTAAGAGTTGACTTAATCTTACTAACTTTACTGAAGTTTCTTCGTTATATAATAATGTGTTGTATTTTTAATTGAAGTGATACTTCCCAATTATAATTATATTTCTAATTTTTATGTATTATTATTTGCAGTCTATTATTAAAAGGTACCTGACTTGTTACACATGGATATCTAACTAAGAATATAATACATTATTATTTCTTCAATATAATGAAGCGTTTGTATCCTGAAACAAAAACATTTATTTCTGTTTTGTTAACAATGGCATCTCTTAATATTCATTCGGTTTTGTGAGGAATTTTCCCCGAAGTTAAGGTTTATTAAAGTATGAACAATCAGTAAAATTTACAAAGTTTCAAGAAAATCAAAGCGTAATTCACTTTATTTAT
This sequence comes from Trichonephila clavata, assembly GCA_019973975.1. Lineage (NCBI taxonomy): Eukaryota > Metazoa > Arthropoda > Arachnida > Araneae > Nephilidae > Trichonephila > Trichonephila clavata. Next base: position 149,990 of record BMAO01027626.1, on the reverse strand, counting down.
TGTGTTAATTTCATGTAAAAAATATGTTTTGTTTATTTTTTCTGATAAATGTTCATTTTTTAATACTATATTTATATGATAGCTATATAGTTTTGTTTTTGATTAAAACTGTTGTCATTGACTCTATCGTTTGTGGTAGATGAAATGGAGAGGGGAGAGCTAGATAAACTTTACTTAGGTCTGTGGAGTCTGATTTGTTTTTCATTAACTAAATTATCAATTGGATTTACTCATGATCCCAGAAACATTTTTAACAAAATGCCAAAAATAATTTATTTTTGAAAATGTTCAACCACGGTGGCATTTTTTTTATTAAAAGTAATAAACAATTTTACTTTGAAATACAAAAATAACAGAAAATGCTAAAAATGTAAAGGCTTAGAACAAATAGCTTATAACAATCGAACATATTTTGTTTAATTCTGATAGCATTAAAGAGCATATATATGTACTACACTGAACACCCAATGTATTTGAAAATAAACATATTCACAGATTAGGTTAAAATCCCTCCATCCTATTCATAGATTAAGTTTCTGAATATCAAAATGGAATTTTTTTTAAAAAAAAACTTTTGTTGATATAAATATTTGAAAATCGAGATTATCAATTTAGTAAGCTGAAGGATTACTATAAATAAACCCATAATTATTGGTAATTTAATTATAATGTATTTCTCTCAAAAATCTTGATCTTCATTGTAAGTAAAAAGTATGAAAGTCAGCTTTATATTTTGAAAATATTTGCAATCAAATGTGATATACTAGTTTATTTATTCAATTTAAATATAGAGTTATGCAAAAGCATGGAGATCAATCAAAAGTTTTCTCTCCTTAAACAATTGACATACATTGAAGATCTGAAACTAAAATGGTGTATCTTGAAACAGTTTATTTAAATTCGGTTGAATTAATACTTTTAAATTGCTTGAATTGTTTCCTGGAGTTTCCAAAATTGTTTAAAACTAGTTCATTTAGTCTTTAAATAAGCCATCATGTTTTCTTATGAATTCAGATTTCATTCTTTTAATATCTCTAAGATTTCTGAGTTCAAAGATCAAACACTTTTTGAAACTCGAAAGTATTTATATTACTCTTTTTAGTCCTTACTTGGTTTTGTTTTCTATGCCCTTTCGAGCAAGATAACGATCACGTATTAAAAGGTTCATTCTCTTAAATTGATTTCCTCATCCAATGAATTCTTTTTTATGCACATTTGCCATATTTTATTCGTAGAATAAAAGAAAAAAGTTCATTTATAAAAGAAAATCATTTGTAAATTAGTTTTAATTTGTATTTCGTTTAATGTGTACGCATGCCTTTCACAGTGAATTAAAAATAACACTGAAATACAGCTATTACAACTACAAATATTACGTTCAGAAATATTAAAATAAAAAATAAATCAAATAGTCTTCAAGTCTGAATAGCATTTTGTTTATCTTCAAAAAAGTCAAAAAGTACAGAACTTCAATGAAAAAATAGCTTACGTTTCTGTTATTGGCTGAAAATATTTAAAATGTATCAAATATTTGATTAATCTCACTAGAAAACAGTTTGCTGTTTTTTTTCAATTTATTTCGATATATTTTTAATAGTATTTTTTAAAAAATCTAATGATGTTCTTATTATAAGTCGTAAATTTCTAGCTGTTGTGGAATTGAAACAGTATCTGGGCAATAATAATTATTCTGTAGCATCCTCAACAGTATATCTTTTGTTACAATGACACAACTTTATTTCCACAGACTCAACAAATATTCTATAATATAGTTGGCTTACAGCCTATTAAGTTTCTATTGTAGTGATACATTTATAATAATGATATAGAGAATACTATATAATATAGAGAAGTATAAAAAAGCAACGAAAAGAAACTTGAATAAAGAATTATGGTGACAAAGCAAAAAAACTGAAAAGAAATATAAATGACATAATCCCAAGCGATTATTACTGATAAGTAATAACTATATACGAGGTCTGACAAATAAACACAAATTGAGATTCTGATGTACAATAAAATAAGATGTATAAAATGTTTGGAATATATATATTTGTAACAGATTCATTTGTTACAACTTCAGGAAAATTGTACTACATTTTGTTTTTAATTTGCATTAAGTTATTAATTATTTGTATTAATTTAATAAATTAAAACGCTTAGTAATTTATTTAATATTGTATATAAAATACATTTTAAAACATTTTTAAATATATTTGTTGCTATTTTATTGATAAACACTATAAGTAAATTTATACGTAAACAATTTAAAATTCACCGAAAAGTTCCAATTAAAAAAGGTAATTGTAAAATAAAAACGATATCATACTTCACCGATGGTCTTGTTTTATATAGTTTGTGGCAAAAAAGTTCTAAAAAATATAAATAGAAAAGAAATCAAGTTATACAACTCACATTTGCATGTTTTAACATCAGCATAAATGTATTGTTAACAAGAAAAATTTTAATTTTGATTTTGATCTATCTGAAATCATTGCGGTATAATTTTCATTTCATGCACGTACATAAAAACATAAACCACATTCACTATTCCTGTCCAATAAATATATCCACCATATTTCTCAATGTATAGTTACTTTTTCCATATCTTATATAGTGAAGGAAATGCTTAGATCGTTATGTGTGAGGTGCCACCTGCGCATAGCGATATGGTACTATTTCCAAATATATCGAAAGAGTAATCTTGGGACTCATTTGAGAGGACGCGATTTCTTTTCTTTTGAAACATCTGCTTGAAATCACCATCGGAAATCGAAATGTTTCGGCGCGCTTCTCAAAATAATAAAGCCCGACTCAGGCTCGTACTTTTTTTTTGTAAGAAAGACCTTATTTTAGTGTCTTGTGCCTTGTTGATATTCGTTTCACTAAACAAATGTAAGATACATGTATTTTAAGCCAAAAATATTTTTCATCAAACAATGGAAGATATATATACATATATATATATAAATGTATGGTGCTCATTTTTATGGTAAATATAATCCTGATTGTGTGTAGATATAGACAAGGAAATTCTAGGAAAAAAAGTGTATTTTTAAAAAAAATAATTTTAAATGCATAGTTTAATTTTTTCTTAAAAAAATTATTTAAACTATATCTGTAAATAATTTTTGTATATATGCCTTAAATATTTATTTATCCTTAAATTAAGTAGATGTACTGTATATTAACAAAGCGCGAGATAAAGTTTTAAAATAATGTTCTTTTAAATGAATATACAAGACCGTTAATTTTTAACCAAAATATTTATTTCTATATATATATAAAAATATCTGATAAAGCCAGCAAAAAGAGATTATTTTTACATAAATATACAAAATTTATTTTAATATTTTATTCAGTATTATTCCTATGATTTTTAAAGAACCGTTTTTAAAAGATAAATTAACTAGAACAATTCTGACGTGCATTTGTATTTGAAATTACAGTAGTAATTTATAACGCAATATATTTTAGAAATATAAGGAAGCATGTACTGACTTTGACTGCTATACTTTGTAGTTGTTTATAAAAATAAACAAATACAAATAGTTCATCTTGTTGCTTACATCCATCAATGTCATTTGATGTTTATTTATTTTATAAATATTGTGCATAATATTGTTAAGAAAATTGGAGTTGAAAAGTTTGAAATTTTAACAATATGGTGGCATAGTTTCCAATTGATGCCCAAAAAAAGTGTAACGTCAAGTAATTACAAATGATGATGTATGGGTTTTACAAATTTCAGCCTGAATATTGCATTTTATTTTCCTTAGTGTAAAAAAATATTATGAAGTGTGTGTGTGTGTGTTAAATAAGCTCTACTTGTGTGATTGTGTTTTTGTTATAAAAATAATGTAGGCTGTTTATTGAAAAAAGACAACTGGATTCTCAACAAATTGTCTTGGAAATAAAATTAAAGGATGTGACTTTAAAACAAATTATTTAATTACAGGAAGAGGTAAATATGTTTTATTCTCCAAAAATGCTGATTAAGATTTGTAACTATATCTCATTATATCGAGATATAGTTACAAAAGTTATTACGAAATTGAAAAATTTAAAACTTACCCTTGCATATTATTTAAATAGCATACTCAATGGACACAAAATTGAGCCAAGGTTATAAAGCATGATATTCTACTTTTCAAATTTCTGCACTGTATCGGTTCATATCTTCAAAGGCCATCGTTTTGGATTGGAAATAAAGTTTCATTACTTTACCTTTCAGCTTTTAGTGTAAACAGGATTTGACCTTTTAAAGAGATTTCTATTTCACTGGCCACAAAGTTCGTGATTTCTGCTGTACAGCTGAATATATTCAAAAGGAAAGACAAGTGACTTTATTCAGACAAAAACAAGTATAGTTTAAAAACATGTGAATCAAGTTCTTTTTTTTTTCTTTTCATTTTTAGTCGTCTACTTTATGTGGCACATGGCAAAGCCGGTAATTTAATCAGTCGTAAGTCAATCGAACTTAATTAGGTATGTTTTTCTAGCATTTGTTAATACAAAGCATAACTGTTCGAGCATATTTTTTTAGCTTCTTATGAAGCAGTCAGGGTAAAAGAGAAATGAAACTATGTTGCTCAGTTTTGTGAAAAATATTTTCGACGGAAGTTTATAGAAATAAAAATAAATTCAAGACCAAGAATGATTTCTGAAAACATTTATTCGGCCATTGAAGTCATATTTGGCTTATAAGTTTACATATCAAAAATTATATGTCACTGACGCATAAAATTATCTATAAAAAGTACAATATTTAACTATTGGTGTCTGTTAATCATTCAATCTGTCTGATATTCAAATCTTTTTTATATATGAACGTACAACTAATGCAGTAGCAAAATAAAAAATGTGTATAGAGAATAATAAACTCGAAAAAACCCTTTTATAAATCAACATCTTAATTAGATCAACATATGAGAGTGAATAAATGCAAAGGAAACTTAATTTATTAAATATAATATTTATAAATAAGAATTCAAAACATACTTTAGAATTATAATAGGTGAAAATAATAAACTTTTATTATTTTTATAGTTAATTTTAATTATTATATGTAATTAACAATTATTATATAAAATTATGTTAATTGTTTATTTTTAATTATAATTGTTATTAATTATTTTTATGGCAGATACAGAGATATTTAACAGAATGTTCTGAATTTTCCATATCCTTCAATCGTAATATATTATTTTTGTTTTTATAGTTATTTAAACGAAAATAAATTTTAGATTTCTTGTACTTAGTTTTTTTTTTTAAATATGACTAAATACTAAGGTATTAAGTGACTTACGATTTAATGCAAATTAAGAATAAGATGTTTAAATAACATTTTCCAAGAAGTGAAATAAAATATGCATATTAAATTCCGTCTCTTGAAAAGTGTTTTTTCCCTCTAAAAAGTGCATTAGTAATATTCTTCTGATTTTTTTAGTTTTAACTTACGACTGGGTATTAGATGGTTTTCACTAATTTTTATTTCAAAGAAAATTGTTAAGTGATGAAAATCTCTTTCAGATTTAAAAGAAGTTTTTATTTTTTGGCACAAATAAAGTTTAACAAGTTTCACTTTAGTATGTAAAGTAAAAATAAAATAATCATTTGAAAAAAAATTCTGTTTGAAATGGGATTCTTAACATGTTAACTTATATAAAATTTAAAATCCATTACAAATTATGATGACTGAATGTTAGCATATAGTATTTAAATTTGTGAACAAGGAAGTATTTTACTTTTCTTGGTTTTAAATTGCATGTCATTCTAAATAGCGAGATACACTTGGCAGTGTTAACTCAATGGAAATAATAATTACATTTCTTACAAGAGTGAAAATTAGAAAATAATAGCAGAAGCGGAAAATGAAACAAATAATAAAAAAATGGAATATAAAAACAGAAACTTCTCAAAAAAGGCACACGTTTTTTTTCGTCTTAATTTGCATTTATTTGATTGCAATATATACTGTTTTTTTTCTGTGCCTGAAATATATAATTTGAAGCAATACATCCCCTATCCAAAGGTTAGTTCAAAATTGAAGGCTTTTGAAGTTCAAGGTGCATGAAACTGAGGCAAGATGGATTGGTGAACAAATACAGCACACCACAGCTTCTTTTATACCACTAGACTAGTACTTTCTATAATCACATGACTCGTAGTTTTGGTGGGATATGGTCTTAAAGGTCCTTAATACATCTGCTCTTACCACCACAATAGCAGAAATGTTTGGAATGGGGTCGTAGTTAAAATATAATAAATCTATTTTCGGTCTTGGAATAGATGACAGTTGGATACTTACGTGGGCGTATTATCCCATTAAGTTTAGTTTAAATAGACATATATTTATTATCATAAATGATAGTGTGATATGTTATTTCTTATGAAGTGGATCACCTCTATTCTTCCTTCGGACCATTTCAACCCCTTAACGATATACTGAGGACAAGTGGCGACGGGTTTCGCAACACTTCATAGTACATAATCCTGGACACCGTCATTTCGGATAATGCCAGACCTTTTTTCCCTTTTTTTATACTCTGCAATGTATCAGTGCTCTTAAGACTTTACCTTGGCAAACACCATCCCCAGAGACTTCAAAAGTCAATGATAAATTAGATATGATAAGACGCTAGCTTCGAGCGTGGTAAAATACCGCAGATGTGAAACAACATTTGATGAATGTCTGAGCTTAATTAGAGCTAAGCATATAAGAGTGAACGCCTTAAGAAATATTTAATATTAAAAAAAAGAAGAAGAAACAGCTGTTTCTTTTGATAGAAATTGAAACATATTTCGCTGTTGAATATTTGTGTTAAATCACAGATTTTTTTTCAGAACAAAGAACTGATGAAAGACAGTCCAGGAATTGAACATCGTTAAAATATAATGCCAAGGGAGCTGTTTAGCATCTATATTTTGAATATTTTTGAAATTATCATAATATAATCTCCATACCATATATCATGGAAAAATAATGGCAAAAAAATTCACTAGCGATTTAAAAAGATGATATTTTGTACAAAGCAATTAAACATAATTAATACACATAGATAATTAATCGATGAAATATTTATAATAAATGACGAAGAATCGATTTGAAAATAAACACTAAACAGTTAATACAAATACTATTTTGAACTAAGTTCTTTGACCATCTCAAAAACTCTTGAAAAAATAAAAATCAGGATTTGTTTGAAAGAGTTATAATGGTGGGGTTTTCGCAACAATTTCAGCAAAATTTAATAATTATGATTTGGGTATTATTTTCAATAAAGCGGGTCGATTTGGACCTTAATCCTGCTGATAAATATACAAAAAATATAATTGTATTTATTCTACAAAATATAATTTTTTCTTTAAAAAAATAATTTTTTTGAAGTGTTTAATTCTTTAAAAAAGTTTATAACTTGAATTTAATTAGCCTTTTGCTCAATTCATCTCAATATATCTCTTCTTAGAATTCTATCAAGTTATGTTAAACGTTTTTAAAATGATGACTTTGCGAAATTTGTCACTAATTATGAACATATTTTTTTTCCAAAAAATATGTAAGAAACTCTATTTTTTCTCTTACATTGTTATTATTAATTACGTTATTAATTATTATTTTCATTTTCTCTAATTATTATCATTGCACTTTAAAAGTAGAAATATTATTATTTTTTTTCAAATCTAATCTATGTATCGAGATTATACGAAATAATCTTTAACCGTGCAATAAGACGAAAAAAAGTACCTTCCGTGAGACTATTTTACAGACTAGTGCATTTGATGATCAGAATTGATTATTATTCTGTTAATTAAAATATGTAATATTGTTTTAAAATCAGTCTCTATTTCACTCTTCTAATTGTTCCTTTAAAATAATTTCAATTTTGTGTTATATACCATTCATTTAATTCAAAGTGTGGTAGATTTTAACTCAGTTCAACTTCTTAAATTCTTCTTAGATGTGCTTTAGCAAAGGAGACTTATGGCGAGACTAGTGCAAAAATAAAGTCAATGGAGTTATTTAATCTGAAAGGCCAAGGTGTAAAACGTGTTTCTCCAGAGAATAGTTGCTATTCTCAACTGATTGACATTCTGATCAGATAATGAGGTGTTTGTACTTGGATTAAACTATTTCAAAAAGGTCAAGCCTTTTTAATAAAGTCAATGCTTACTATCTTCCTCTGTTCATTTGACTCTTTTTAAAGTTAATTTAATTGTTAATACGTATTATTTTACATTTATTTGTAGTTATTTCTAAAAGTGTGAAGTGCTGGATACTTTATGTTTTGTACATTATTTTTGAACATCCTGATATTAGTCGTCCCAAAGTAATTACGAGCGCCGTAAGATGATCGGCAGTAACTAAATCTCAGAATAAAATAGTCAGCCACATCAGATCTGTTTTACGAACAGGTGTTGGCAACCATGGATAGATTCATTCAGTGTACAATTGTTATGTTTAACAGTCAGACACATTCCACAAACGGCAATTCACTAGCAGAGATATATTAAAGTTATACGTTTTTTTCCCCTGACGAATGAAGGTTTTAAATGCATTTAAACTTGAGTAGTACGCATATCGTTTCATCGAAGATAATAATTATAAATATAATCGTTACTTCTCATGTAGGGTGACATTACTTTAAGCTCTGGAACTGACATCAGAACACAAACCAGAATTGAAAAGCGTTATTTCAATGGTATTCTGATATAAATTGAGCTTTTGCTCAAATAGGCATTGAGTGCAAATCTTACCTTCATAGATGACAAAGCGAAACGTTGTGAACGAACACCTTAAAGGAAAAGGTTTTGTTTGCTTGGAATGATTAGTTTTCTTTCTCGATTTGTACCTTATTAAGCATACACAGGGCACATTTAGACGACTAGTTGCAGTCACCTTCTCAGTCTGTCCAAGAACTTTGGACAGTATTGCTTGTCGAATGCCTTCCCAAAGGAAGACCAAATAATTTGAGGTTCAGGATGCCCATATATTATCCCAATTATCTTGCAACACATACATATACTGCAAGGCGTTTTTAAAGCTTGGTAATTTTCATACAGATCATATACCCTTAATATGTTTGGATACAGTTATTGTGTATTTGCACCCGAGAGCATGTCCTTTACTTTCATTAGGTACTTTTTTTAAGTGCCTCTCATTTTTATTCTATTGTTTCTGTTTAATGCACATATATTATGTTTAAAATGTTACACTGTGCTGTAGTAGATTTATTGGTAAAATCCCTCATTATTCTTAACTTACGAGTTTGGATAATAGTAAAAACTTACATTTTTAAATAATTGCCTTACTGAGTTCGGTTATTTAATGCACTTAAACGATACTTAAGAATTTAATGTTTGTAAAAAGCGATACAATGTATGAAAATCTGTACCACTAAGCAATAAATTCTTCAAATGTTTTCTTAATATTTACTATTATTATAAAAATATAAAATTTAATGATGTTTGACTATGATATATTCTGTAAATAATTGGATTTTTATTTTATGAATATATATGAGGACAAAAATTAATGATTTATTCCCTAGTAAAAATTACTTAACTCAACATAATAGAAATATTTCGATCAAATCATTAAATATTGGTAATAAATTAATCTTTAAAAATGTATTTATTTTGAACAATACAACACAAACACGTATGTTCACACATATATATGAATTAATTGTGAAATTCCTAATTCCAAAACGATGTCAGATGATTATTGTGAAATATTTAAGTAAGTTTCTCATATCTGGGATTCCCAAAACAAGCTTTTCTATTTGATCCTTTCAGTCTTGGACATTTCCGTTTCCCTGCCTTTGTTATACAACAATGAAATACTCAATTGTATTATTAATAACTTTTCCACCACTTCAGGATATTAGGAAATGCTATTCGCAGCCGAAATACTAATTCTACCCGTCAACTAATAATAATTCATTCCAGAGATTCAAATTCGATTTATCTTTATTCATGGCAAATGAATAAGAATTTCCTTAAAATAATGTACAAGAAAGGAAATATTAAAATTCAGCACTACCCTATATTTAATTTTCGAATTTAATCAAAATCATTTTATTCGAAATGAACATTTTAATTACGATGTGAAATTAATTTTACAGAATAGTTTTTGAGATTTTCCATGATTAATAATATTTCTTGTGAAGTGCGCCAAAGAAAATTTATTAGTTCCAAAATAGAATGAATCATAAATTCTAAACTAAAGTTTCGTCACAAACCGTTTGTTATTACATGTTAATTAATACTTGTTATTGAAGTTTTGATTAAACAAAGAAATAAATATTTATCTCTTCAAATTAATATGAAATCCTTACGATGTTTGTTTCAAATAATAGAAAGATCTTGAATATTTTAAAAGCTTTTGATAAATCTAAAATTAAAAACCTAATTTTTTTAGAATAGTTGCAGTTTAAAGTAAAAAAAAGACTATTATAATAAAAACTATTATTTTATGTGAATTTTAATATGAATAAATTGATTTTACAAACCCAACATATTCAAATTGGAAATTAATCATTTTCAATGATTTTATATTTTTACTATGTACTTTCCAGCTTTTCTGATTATTTTGAAGCAATTTTAAATCTGAAAAATAAATTATTCATTTTCTCAGAGATTTGTATGTGATTACTCCTCAACAGTAAATTATTCCTTAAAAGTATTTAATGAATACCTTCTCAACTGAAAAAAATTTATGAATATTGCACAAGCTTACATTTTATAAAACTATTGATATTGGTATCATTTACTACAAAAAAGAAAATTCCAAATATATTTATGAAATACCGCTAACAACCAGAGAGTTTAAAAGTATGATTAATTTTTTTTAAATATAATACTTTATTCATGTCCAAAATTAAGGTCACTAACATGTTTTATGTCATATTTTGAAAATGTATCGGGTAAAACTGATAGAGTTGGTATTTTATATATTTTGAAAAACGGGTAGCACAATATTAATCTTTAGGAAAAGACGTTGTTTTGCAGAACTCCTGGAATGAGACCATTCAGGCATATGGAAAATTTGCATCCAGTGTTGCGAATATTACATTAAACAAACATGTTGGTCTCTGTTTTCAGTGAGAATGACTTCTCGTAATTGTTTAAATGATTCCTTGAGAGAAGATCCGTTGGCAGACTTGAAGCTGGTCTGTCTCAAGTGGAGATGACTCAATGGTTTTATATGACCTGAAAGAGATCTCCTGGTTATGGAATAAATTCCAAACAAGTTGCTCTGCTACCAGGCAGGTCAGTCAAGGTCACCATAGAGCATTGATATTTGCACAGGATCTCTACTTGGCATTAAGTGCACAACAACATAGGTGAACAACAATACCTCAGCTTGCTCGTGACATTGCTGCTGTGTGTGGTAGAAAAATTTCTATGAAAACAGTTCATGTCCGTCTTCCAGAAACTATCTTTTACGACCAGCGTTAAGTCTGGTGCATCTATTTGACTGTTTCCAGCAGGAAAGCCCTGATATTACTGAGCCGAAAACATCAGTCATGGACACCATAAGAATGGGGGCGTTATTTTAGGTGATGAGTCGAAGTTTACCTAACAATGTGATCTCGTCGAGTCAGTACCTATAGAAAAAATGAAGCTAACTTTAATCTTTCCTTTGAAACCAAAATTGACAGATTTGGTGGCGAAGGAATCCTTGTGTGTGGTGGCTTAATGTTCGGCAGTATTAAGCCACTGTATTTTTTTGATGTGCACACTGTCAACTCACAGTGCTATAGGATTAAGACCCTGAAAGCCTATGTGGAGTGTTTCTGGGCGCTATGGGCCCGGAGTACATTTTTATGGACGATAGTGTGCAGCCACACAAAACTCACATTGCTGCTGAATTTCATGAAGTAGCTTATACTTACCGTAGGGACTGACCCTCGAGGTATCAGATCACAATTATATTGAATATGTTTGAGATGGTCTAGGAAAAAAAGCCATTTCTGAGCATATTCCCCTCCTAGGACCTCCTAGGAATTAAAAGACCCGCTTTTGGAAAAAGGGTATTTATTGACACAAATACTTATTGACACCCTCATAAGCAGTACGACAGCTCGTTTGAGATTTGCATATTGGTGCATGGTGGTAAAACTCCATATTAGATAGTTTTTTTCTGAGTTAAATTCTTTATCTCTGACTCATGATTTCACACTTTTAATACAACTTGTAGCTAAATTCACAATTAAAATCTTTTCCATATCCTTATGTTGTTATATTCTTTCTGACATTGCACTATGTCTGTTTGTGACTTTAATTTTGGACATGCGTCTTTATAATCTGAGCTAATTTATTAATCCGTATATATATATATATATATATATATATAACGATGATGACGGATTAAGTAAAGGAGGACGACTTTTGGCGAAGATCATGATAGCATGGCCGGTGTTGGTATTCCCGTAAGGTTACTATCTACGGTGGTTGATGTTGAATTTTCATTACTATGGAAGAGGCAGTCTTGGAAAAGCTATTCTTCTTTAATAACACTGAACATGTAGACACCATGAGATATAATCACGAACAAACATACACACACAACGCAAAGTACTGCAGCCGGCTACATGTTGAAACAAGAGACAAGAGAGCGCGTAACCGTCTTCTCCGAGTTCTTAAACTGGCGTTGAAGGTCGTACGACTCTTTTGTAACAGGAGTCGTGTTTGGATGCAAATGCGCGAGCAATTAAATTAAGATTATAACGGTCTTGTGCGAAAGAACTAGGAAATAATTTAACTGGGTAAAGTTAAAGAGAGTTAGAGAAGAAGTCATTATATATATATATATATATACAGGGTGTCCAGCTTTAATGTGACCCAATAGCTAATTCCCGAACCGTTTGGTTTATATATGCAATTCAAATTTGAAAAATGTTTTAAAACAGGTAAAGAATTTTCTTACGTGATTTTGGAACCAAAAAAGCCATTTTGGAAAAAATTACAAAAATTCATTTTTATCCGGTCTCCAGGTCCTATCACATATATTTAAGAAAAGATGCAGTACATAAAAAAAAAAGTAAACGAAAAAAAGTTTCATTTTATTACGATAAAAACTGGCCGAGTTATGGAACTTCGAATATCGTATATTTTATCCATTTTCTCGGTTAATATCGAAAAGCTAGTAAGGGGCCGTCTCCAAAGTGAAATTAATTGGAGCTCTGCCAGGAAACTTTCGTCTTGCACGTCACTTTTATGTAAATCGTTTTTAAATTTAAAAGCATACGTTAATAATACAATACTGGGATACTTAAGAAACAAAATTTATTCTGTGTACTTGTAAAACATAGAAAAAATAAATTATTTTGGACGAAGAAAACATTTCAAAAGCAGTTCCAAAAAATAGACTTACATGCTGCGGCTTCAGTCTGATTTGCTGCGTTTTTGCTGATCATGACGAACGTTATAAATGTGTTGTGTAGTCGCTTGCAATTGCATGCAGTCGTATTCTAATATTACGAATTCTATTACGAAAGAACAAGATGTATACAAATGAAGAACACTGCTAAATAATACTTTTTTATGGGCATTGTAATCGAAATAAGAGAGAGGCTGCAAGACTTTATGCCATTAAATTTCCCACTCGAAGACATCCATCTTATTGTACAATTGACCGTGCTGTTCAACGCTTGTATAAAACTGGGAGTTGTCACATACGTATTCTCTTGTCTCGTGCCACACATCGTGCCTTCACCATTATTTAAGATAATTTGGTCATTCAGATATAATGAAGGATTCATAATTGACACATTATTCCATATTATGCTATAATTTGAACGGCAAATCCTGTATTGTTTTGCTGCTAGTTGTTAAAACTAGCTGTTTTAATCTTTTCGGTACAAGTTGTATTTCTTTAATTTAATTTTTATTGTTTGCCATACAGGAATACAAATTGTCAATCTAAGATGTTTACTACGATGTTTTAATATTACTATGATGTTTTTTTTGCCCTTTCTGTAGATAGTGAATTACTGTTCTCTAAACTCAATTTATATACGGCCCCCTTTTCTGAGGAACTCTGATGCTTCAAATTTATGTAGGCATAACTCGGCCAGTTTTTATCGTAATAAAATAAAACTTTTTGTGTTTACTTTGTTTTTGTGTACTGCATCTTTCCCTAAATACAAGTAATAAGACCTAGGGACCGTGTAAAAATTTAATTTTTGTAATTTTTTTGTAAATGCGTTTTTTGGTTCGAAAAGCACGTAAAAACATTCTTTACCTTTTTTAAAACATTTTTCAAATTGGAAGTGCATATCTAAACCGAATGGTCCGGGAATCAGCTATTGGGTCACATTAAAGCTGGACACCCTGTATATATATATATATATTCATTATTAGTGCGTTTTTCACGTAGTGGAACAAACGCGCTATTAGGACGCAAATTTCGTCTTCGTTTTCGTTCCATATTTTGTCGTACCTTTTTCTCAGCCAATAAGCAACCAATTGACCTCGGGTTTTCGGCATTTGGTCGCATTTGTGCCCTATATGAGCCGAATCATATTTAAATTTTCTCATAGTTTTCCCGAATTTTCCTATTGTAAAATACAACATGTAAAAAACACGCTAAAATTACTTGGCCATGCTAATGATTTACATCTTGTTTTTTATCATCATTTTATTTATATTGTCCGTTTTCCATTTAGCACTTGAGTGGACAACAATGAATATCAGTTGTTACTTCTTATCACGTAATTTGAAACACATTGAAGCTGTTTCATTCCTTAAACTTTTTAAGCAGGTATCTTATACCAGCATCTATTTAGGGGTATAATATCTCGCATTTCTTGGATTATTAAAATGAACTGTTCTTTTTGAAGTGTTCAGAATTGGGGACAAATTCAAGGATTTGACGTTTTCTGCAGAAGAATTTTTTCTCAAATTTTCCTGCTATCCATATCACTTGCGGTTCCTTTTTTTAACACCGGCTTAGTTTTTAGATTCATATACATAACTACATAATGGTTTCTTTTCTTTTTTATTTTTCTGCATTTAAAAATGTACATTAAACAACCCGAAGAGAGGATAATGCTTGAAGAAGCACATTTACAAGAATCTGCGAAGTTCCAGGATTAAACTAAGAGTATCTAATAGTGTCATGAATTATATGATGCTCCAACTTTCTATAAATTAAGATTTCATTAACTTTTGAGCCATAAAAATAGATATCCCAGGTATTTTTATGTTATAATTGTATTTAATAATTATATATGTCTTCTTATGAAAAGCAATTTTTTTTTATTTTCACTCCTAAACAATTATAGCCAAATTAAAATAATTTCTTTGCATTTTTTCAAAGCTTTGATAACAAATAATTTGTAATAATTTTGTTAGGCCGCATGTGGTTAGATATTTTATTTTTGTGTCTTAAGTTTTCTGAATTTATATGAAATACTGATTTTTTATTACGACAAATGAATACTGAAACAAGTTTAAAAAAAGGAGATCGATTTTACATTAGAGGAGTCAATAATGAACTAGTTCTTTCAGCTCCACATTACCTGAATAGCAAAATTTGAGTACTGTGTATAGGAGTCATCATTATTAATTTAATAACAAGTGCTTTAATTATACCAAACTAAGTAATGGTAAAACTTTATTGCGCAAAAACTGTGTTTATTAAGGAAAATTTGCAACTATAAATAAAGCAAAATGTAAAAAAAAAAAAAATCCTAGAGTGTTCTAAATAAGAAATATATGGTTCTGAGAATTTGGGATGTAAAAGTGAAATCCCTTATTTTTTTTTCATTTCATTTTTACGACACTGGAATATAAATAGCTCGATATAACTATATTCTTATTTTCGGATTGCATTAATGAAATACGCATTTTGTAGGTTTCCCTGCAAAATGTATTTCGAATAGTTTGCTTTATATTTTATATCAAAAGAAGTTGAATCCTTATATTTTTTATCTTTCCTCTTTTCTGTATAAATATATATCTTCCCAATTCTATTTTTTACTGGACTGCAAAATGCAGTTTCATTCACTTTGTGTTTCTGCTTAGGTGTAAACTGCTGAAAGCTGTCAAAGCTGTTAAAAGAAAAATCGATATATCGTGTCTGAAGCTGCCTTCCCTTGTAGCTATCATTTCAGAAATCGATAATTATAAAATATTGTGGCAGAACTGAAAACAGAAGAATAAGAAAGACTACGAAGAAAAATTATAGATTTGCTGGAAAATAAAAGGACGTATATCTATAGAAACATTTAGCCATCGTTTCACTTTTGAAATGTTGCCAAACAGTCTCAAATGCTTAGCCAAAATGAAATAAAAGTGAAGGTCCCAAAAAGAAAAGAAAAAAAAAAGACTAAAGTAATTTTGATGCAACGGATGTAAGTACTCTGCCTTTGTAGAGGTAAAGATAAATAATATGCTGTTGGTATCTTAGCATCTGTTTCTTCCAAAACTTTTAAAATTATATTTATTATTATTATTTTGTAAAAGATCCCTTATTTATTTTTTTCTTTTGCCTACAAAACAATTACTTGAAAACAATCTTAATCTTCTCAGAGTACTATATATCAAAGGAATATTAAATGAGACGTTTACTTTTCTGCATTAAATTTATTCAAAAAAGAACTTTTTATTTAGAGATAAATTTACTGAGAAATAAGTTTGTTGAATACATGAGGAGAAATCCTTTTTTTGCCTAGACTATTATTTGTATAATACGCTTCTATTTAAATGTTTAGTTTTAATTAGAATTTGTAAAATTAAAACATATCCTTGTGCAGTTACATGTCCATTCATATACAGTTCTTAATGATAATTCCACTTATTTCAGCATAAAAGAAATAATTTTAATTTAAGTTTAAAATTTGCATTGTAATGCTCATATGCATAGTTGTGCATCATTTATTGGATTATTGGTGAAAAAATTAATTAGTATTAAATAAAACGATATGATTTTTTATTTATAGATTTTAGGATATGCTATTTTTAATTAGTTGAAAAAATAAAACAGATTTAGTAGGAATAATCCTTTTAATATTGATAAAATGTTTATGTTTCACTTAATAAATTTCTTTAATATTATATCACAAGCATATATTTGAGAAAAAAATCAAAATCCATTTGCAAGTTAACTGAGATATGAAAAGTCTAATTTCTCGAATATCACATATAATTTTTTTAATAAATAAAGAAAGAAAAATGTAAAGGTTTCGTTTGGTAATATTAAAATCTATAAATCATATTTCATAAAGTTTTAAAAACGGTTCATAGAAATATAAAGTAAAAATTTAAATAATAAAGGCTGGAAAAATAACATTGAAGAAACAAATAAATACCTTAGAAATTTATTTGTGTGTCTTTCCTTTTTAAAAAAAATGCCTGATTGAAACTTAAGATACTTCCAGAAAAATGAAAGTTTAGTTTTGTATTTTAAATAACCTTATAAATTTTCAAAAATAGGCTTGTATTCATTAGAAAAAGAAAATTGCCCCATTAGAAGAACGTTGCCAACAAAAAGTCGAAAAATGCATCAAAAATTTCGATTGGTGATTATTTTTTTTCTTTCTTCAAACTAGAAAGCCCCTGATGGGTAATATTATATATATATTACATATTACCCTATCTATTCGAAACCATGGAAGATTTACGCAGTTAAGTATTCATATATCAGGATTAGTATTACTGTGTAGCTTCGTTACATACTCATTATCCGTAACGAAGACTTTCGAAAGTAGCTCCTCTAGACGAATCTGCTCCTTAGAATATGGCTGTGCTCATTAATAAGCTAACAAGGCTTCTCAAAACAGTGCACCGAGCTCTGAAGCTACCAAGAAACACGATTCCACTACAAGTGGAAGAAGAGACATGTGCCAAGTTCGAAATTTCTCGGGGCATCCTCGTTAATTTTGCGCGTTCTGCACTCACTCTCGTAATAGTTCTGGTTGGACGACAGCGAGGAATGTGTGAAATAAATGGGTAAGAATAAATCTACTCAACTTGCTGTAGTGTTAATGGACAGAGATTGTTAAAGTGACCTCTTTAAGAGGAATAATTTTAGAATCATAACAACTTTTATGGGAAAGTTAAATTGACTTTATTTGTAAATGCGTTAAAGGGTTAGATATGCAGATATTTAAAGTGTAATAATTCAACTCTTCCGTATTATGGAATAACATCTGGTGCAAGATTTTGTAATAATTTCTTCTTGAAAACTAAGGGACAAGAAAGACAAGAAACGTAAGAAAAACAATGTAATATTCAGTGCGTGTTTATGAAGATCGTTTACTTCAAAGATATATTAAGTTGCAATAGAGAGAAAATACTTGGTTTGAAAATCAAAAATATACTAGCAATTATATGGAATATACAGAAGACAGTTGTTTATTTAGTTTATTAAGAATGACCTAGAAAAATTCTATCAATATTTCATCCCTGTAAAATAAAATTATCAAAAATTAGGAAGATAGTTTGAACATCAATTATTTTTATACAAAATAAACATTTTCTGTTGAAGAATAACAGCGGTGGTAATCCAAAAAGACTAGCATCTGATGTGATATATTTCCTTCTTTTCAATTTTTAAAGTGTGGCTGTTGTAAATATTAAATAAATTCCCACAATGAATTATTTGGATCCCTTTTAGGAGTGTGAAAAAATAAAGAAATATTTAAATAAATCACTTTCTAAATACCCTGTGGGCAATCCAAAATGCACAACCATTAAAAAAAATTATTCAATGACTGGAAGTTTGAAAGAATGGAATTTGGTAAGACAGGCATATGAATAACATTGTAATGCACATGCATCAGATGTGCATCTAATTCACTTACAAACACCAGTCGAAGGGAGAACAAGACTACTTTTAGATACTAGAATAGCATATTATCACTCGTTTTGGTGTGAAATGTTTCAGTAAATCTTACTGATGAATGCGGTTAAAGCATATTTTTGAGTTTAAAAAATAATTGGGACTTTAGATTTTGCACAGACTATATTTCAAAGGAATCTATGCCCTTCTCAAGTGAAAACAATATACAGTAATAGCAGATACATAATAGGTGATCTATAATAGATCTAAGGGAAAGTTAGCAACAACACAATATCCTAGTGCTGAACATAAACATGACCATCGTATCGTATTAATATATCGTAACACAACACTGAGTAACTTAACGTAAAATTTAAGATCTAACAATCCCTAACAATCTATGTTAATCCGTACTTATATTCTGTTTTTTCAGTAGAGTTCCCGAAAAGCATCCACTGTTGTTTTTATGTTAGCTTGTAAACCACAAGCGTATGCGGCTACAATAATGCATTAAACGACGTATATAAACCAACAAACAACATGAAAATATATTTTCGAATATATCTCAATTCTACCTACAACACTATAATAGTCTAATTTGAGTCTCACGAAATAATGATTACCGACTTCATGAAAGATACTCGCAATATATATGTTACTGGCAAAGTATGAAATCCGACATTCTATACAATACCTAGGCATTCTATACAATGCCTAAATCTAGCCGGCAATGTATGAAATGATTCCTATTTCATACACTGCCTAGGCATTCTATAGAATGCCTAATGAGAAACCGGCAAATTATGAAATGCATCTCAGATTCATTTCCAATATTGTCAATTGGCAAGACGCTTTTAACGCGTGTCTCAGGCTCAGAATCTGTTAGTTGTACTTTGCTGTTTGTTCGGAAATGTCAAAATACTCAATTTTACTTAAACTTGTTCAACAAAAAATTGTTTTTTTTCCTGTGCTACCTGAAAATGGAGGAGCAAGCTATGGTGTTGAAAAAGGAGCAATGCTTTACAGCAGGGGTCGGCAACCTATGCCACACGTACAATTCTCAGTGGCACTTTGCACTACTCAACAAAGTTGTAAATTTTTGAATTGTTTCAATGCTCTATGTGTGGTTTGCTGAATCATATTGGTAGATTGGTTTGACACGCAATAGCTAAGAGGTTGCCGACCCATGGTCCATAGACGTGAAACAACTATTCAACGGCTAGTTGCCCAAAATTCGAGTTGATTCTCCGAAAAAAAGAAGGTTTTTTCTTAACTGAAATTACTTACTAGAAGTTAATAATTGATATAAAAAATGCTAAAATGACTACTGAGAAGGAATCCAGGGACTATTGGTTGCTGAATAGCTATGATGTGACGTTTGCGAAAAATAAAAGTAAACTCATTTAACCTGTTAAAGAAGGCGTCAGTACCATAAAACAGTGGTCCCCAACCCTAGGTCCGTGGATCAAAGGATATCGGGCCACTCAAGGAGCATTAAATTATTTCCATTATATTTACTGGGGTGTATTTTTCTCGTGTTTGTACGACTTTCCATAGAAATCATTTTATATTTTATGTAAAATCATTTTATAATTATTTTTGGTGCAACTGAATTTTACTCTGAAGGCTTGTTTAAATACAATTAAATTATAAAATCAAAACAATTTAAAATATAAATAATCAACGTCCCACCCTCAGCGGGCCGCCGTAAAATTATCAAACGTTGACCGGCCCGGAAGAGAAAACTGTGGGGAAGAACTGCTATACAGTATTACGTCACGGTTTCTCCCCTCCCATGGGGCTGCAAATTGGTATTTTTACCATTTCAGACCTAGTACCTTCTCCAGGGGCTGGTACCCCTTTTTAGTGAGGCACCATGTAGGCGATACCAATTGCCGCCAGTAATTTTGACACCCAGTTTGATTATGTGAACTTGTTCTAAGAATTTAATTTGCCAAGAGCAAAATTAAATTCCGGATTCTGGGGGTGTGATAAAATTTTTCAAGAACTTTCAACCAAATACAAAAACGTTACACGTTATATATTAAACTGTACATCACCTACGTGAAACTTGCCAGAAAAAGCAGAAAATTATTTTTAAAAAAAAGGTATTGTAGTACAAAACTTTGATTTTTTTTATTTGTAATGAGTGATTAATAGGATGGCTTCTATCAACTTGGAAAAAAATTCTGAAGGAATTTTAATATAAGTATATGCGAAATCGCAATTTAACAATAATTTATTCTAATAGCATTATTAGAATCTCATTATTTTGTCAGAATAAGATTTGTACTTTTAGAAATATAAGTCATTGATATAATATACTTATCATGACGTTTTTTTCATACTTTGCCTAAATAGCTTTAGGCATTCTATACAATGCCTAGGCAAAGTATGTAATAAATCTCCTATTTCATACTTTGCATAAAA
The DNA here is from genome assembly GCA_019973975.1 of Trichonephila clavata. Taxonomy (NCBI): domain Eukaryota; kingdom Metazoa; phylum Arthropoda; class Arachnida; order Araneae; family Nephilidae; genus Trichonephila; species Trichonephila clavata. Next base: position 128,767 of record BMAO01027626.1, on the reverse strand, counting down.
ACGTCCGGCATTGTATAGAATGCACAAGGGCATTCTATAGAATGCCGGCATTTCATACTTTACCGGTAACATATATATATTATGAATTGTCGTCTTTTCTGGGGTGATATTGTATGAGATATTAATAAATCTCAATTCCGCTGCCTCTAAGATGCATCACTGGTAAACTTTAAAATACATCTACCTCTTTTAAGTTTTCATATCTTACCATAAAAAAAGTAACTTCAACCTAGTTTCAAATGAACAATACAAGAATATACTTGACGCAATATTTTAAAAAATTATTCAATGACCACTATGTTTCATTATTAGCTATATCTGTCTACTCTTCCTATCCGATTGCTTATTGAGCACGTAATGTTGTTGAATGTCAAAAGATTGAGTAACAAACAAAAAATAGTCCAACACCATAAATAGAATGGAAAATGGAAAATTGCAAGGAAAATCTCTTTTTATTTTGCCACTTAATATTGGGATTCTGTCATATGTATATGCATATTTATATTAATTGTAACTATTTAATAAAAAAACAACTAAAATAAAATTGATATAAGTAGTAATTGACTTAAAGATTTTATATTACTTATTATTTGAATTATTCATTATATTTATAGATTTTTATGTATTGTTCATCTTTGACATTTTGAATATCAAGCAGTCTGTATATCATATTGTTTTTATTTTTTTAAAATTTTTATTAAACTTTTGAACAACTTCGTTATATATATATCAATTTAAAAGTCAAATCAGGCACATCTTATCACGAAAATACAATCATAAATCTTTAATACAAATCGGAATCGTAACAACGAACTCCTAAAAGGGTGATTACACTATTTATTGCAATATATCATGCATCAGACAACCTTATTTAAGAGAACATGCTGTCGTAAACGCTAAAGATAGGGAAATATATTTTCTTCACATTATCCTAGCAGGATTTTGGAAAGTAAACACCAGCTGAGATGCTGATTTTGCAATCTAATCATAAAAAATATTAGTTGTGATAAGCAAACTTTTGAATCCTGCCTAAATTTGCAGATTAAAATGGTTTGTAAATAAAATGAAGAAATACGTAATCAAAATGTAAACATATATGTTTCCATTTTTTGAACTATTTTAAGGATTAAAACTACGCATATATTGGGAACTCAAAAAAATATGTTGATAAAATGATTACAACCCTATCAAATCAACTATTAAACCAAAAAGTTTCATTCATATTCAGGGAGATAAAATGTTAGAAAGTACCAGGAATGGGGGGCAAGTTTTACTGCAGTAGGAAGCGTAGCAAATATATCCTGACCGTGGTATCTATTGCGTAATTCCTTGTCAGTCTAATGACATGGAAAAGCATTCCGTATGGTTGTGAGAGATACTTCTAGTTCATAGGAAGTTCCTTAAGTTCCTCGAGTTTCTACGCTTCATTGAAAGGCAGATTGCTGTCAGTTCATAGAAACCGTGTTAACCGAGAAGTTACTGCCTCTTTCTCGACGATTTTCTTCGAAACAATTAGTAGTATAAAAATGGCATATCGACCATTTTGGACAAAGTGAGCTTAGCTTCAACTCATCTTAACATATTTGTAAAAGGAGTTATATAAATGTCTAACTATTATGACTTTCACAGAGAAATGATCGAGAATTAAGAACAATAAATAAATTTATTTAATCAAAATATAGTGCTCTTAAATTTTTAAGGTATATATATCTTGTAGCAAATATACTTGTATCTGTCAAATATTGTGTAGTATACATATACTCATATATAATATAAAATGTTGTATATTATATTAAATACCATTAAAAATATTCCATCTCTCTCTCTCTATGTATATATATATATTAATTACATAACGAATTTGCAACTGAAATCAGATATATTAGCTTCAAATGTATTCTTTATCGTATTAAAAATAATCATTTATTTTAAAGTGAAAAATGAAATCGTCATCTCTTTTAAATATTTTTATATAGAAAATGAGAAACTTTTTTTTTATAGAATATATACTTCCAGCCATACATGAAACACCTAAAACTGTAATATTGAAACATATTGAATTTTCTTATAAATTTTTAAGGGAAATAAGATCAAATTAGATAGATATTTTTAATAACATTTGCTTAGATATCATTTTACAGAATAAAACGGAAGAAAAATTATGCAGTTTTCTGAAAACACTAATAAAACACTCTGTATTTATCATTCTGAAAATCAGTAGAAAAAAGGATTCTCTGATATTTAGCAATTCACTGTTGTTTTGTAACACAGAGTTAGTGTTCGATATTCACATAAACAAAATTAAAAGTAAATTCAAATAAAATTTGATTTTTTACAAAATATGCTATTTTTATTATTTTCCCTTTTTTATATGTGTCCTAACAAATTGTTTTGAAATATTATGTAAAATTTTTACATGAAAAAAATAGCACCGACATAAAAAAGCACTTTTTCTCCCCTTACCTTAAAAAGTATCTGAAATTATCAAAAGTATTTATTTAGAACAGATACATATTTTGCTTATAGAAAAAAATATTATTTCCAAGTATAAATTTAATGATTAAAATAAGCTTTTAAGAATGCAACCTTATTTATTTTTTACTTTTATGCATTTCAATTAAATATGAAGAATATGTTTTTATATGTCTTAGCACACACATTTAAGCATCCTACATATGACTTAAAAATCTTTTTTATTTATAAACAAAAAGAAAATCTATTTCCTTAATGATTGTTTTCATACTTCTCTGCAGAATTAGCCGAAGGGAGAAAAAAAACTATTGTTCTTCGGTGTGTTCTTTTAACCACAAGCAAAAATAATATCGCACTGTTTTTTCACATGTGCTACTGCGATCCAAATCCTGTTTCACCCAAATCTCACCGACAGGAAAAGGGAAAAAAGAAAAACACATTATTCCCATTGGGTTCTTTCTTTAATTATTCCACTCTGTCCCCAACTGTTGTGAATAAAGACTCGCTGTAAGGATTTTCCATGCTGTTACCTTCTCTCTCGGATTAAATGCTAAATAAGAATGTCCTCTCAAACTGGCATACTGCAGAGCTCTAGGAATTTAGAAAGAAAAGCCATTTGGGCTTTGCACAAATTAAAATTAATGAGAAATTTAATTTTACGTTGGAACCTTATTTAATCGCATTATTTATTTTGTTCCCGTACGATACGATGGGTATCTTTGTGTAGTTGAGCATCAGTATGTATTGTCATTTTATTTTTGTCTTTTATGTGTTTGGTTGAAGAGAAACAGATTATTGGAAATTTTATGTTGTGAAAGAAAGAGATAATACAAATTGTGATTTCGAGCAAATATTCCATTATCCGTTTTGAATACAAACCAGAAATATCTTATCGTATTCACTGCCTTTTCTCTGGAGGTACTTTTATTCAAACTTTGAGTAATTCGTTTAAAATTGTTCTGTAACAATTCATCTTTTTAACTTGCGTTATGCTTAATATAATTAAACTAAATATATTGTTAAAATTCACAATTAATTATAGGATAAATAGTACGATTGGCATACATTCTGAAAATCCTTCTATTTATCTGCATCTATATATATATGTGTGTGTTTGTACTATTTTACATTATTCGAAAATGATAATTATTTTTTAATTTATTTTGATACAAACTAACGAGGTATATTTGGGATTTTGAAAATATTATTTAATTATAATAGTTTAATTAACTAAGAGATTTTACCTCTCAGGTTAAGCTATCTGTTTTTGCGAAACACAAAAGAGAGAGATAGTTTATTTATTTGGCGAATCTGAGTATAGTTATGACGACAGGGAAGAAAATGGTACTAAATCGCACCATTACTTTGTTTTTCTAAATTTATTTTCGACATTAGACCAATATTTCAAAAATTATGGAGATAAATGAAGAAGAGAAATAAATTCCATTCGAAATGTATGGCAGCAGTATAACATGCTTATGTATAAAAAAGGGATTCTTCTACTTCAAGCCTTAACTTATTAAATTTTGTTATTTTTAATAATCATTATCTTGATACATTATCTTGTAATGCAATGTATCCACTACATTGTATTACATTAGCTGGATTATTATGGTTTTCTTCCATTGTTTCATGCGCGCCCACCATAATCGAGTGTTCACAATCTCGATCTCGTTACATACGATGCCGAATCGCGGGTTCGAGACTCGGTGCTGCTTGAGATCCGTTGTTTGGAGGAGCTCATTCATGTTCTTTCGAAACTTAAAAGTTGGTGTTTTGTGGACGTTTGTAGAGTGCGGTGCTAATTCTGGTGTTAATATCGTCACTTGATTGAAATTTAAAAATATGAGGACCATCACCCAATAGCTGTATTTTAAATTAAAAAGTGCAATGGTAATGAAAATTAAAACAAATTAAAGTTTTATGAAATTAAGGGGCATATTTAAAAAAAAAACATATATTTTTTTTTATTTTATGAAAGAAATTTTGTGTGGCAGTTTACATGAAAACATTTTTTATCTCAACAGAAATAATTACATACAATTGTTTTGTTTGACACTTAATGTTTAATATTGATATTATATGAATGGTGGTGAAGAAGAAAAAAGGAAAATATGAATACTGTATATAATTAGTTACCTTAAATTTAGTGATAAATGGAAGTTCAAATGTTAATGCATTTCAAAATTAAAATGTTTTTTCCAAATGAATATTTTTTATTATTTCACACACACACACACACACACACACACACACACACACACACACACACACACACACACATATATATATATATATATATATATATATATTTGAAATAATTTCATCTCTGCAAAGGCTCTGAGAACATCCATAACATTTTTAGGAGAACTAAGAATATCTTAGTAAATAAAATTAAACATATTATGCCCCCACAATTTAAACTCAAAGTATAAGTAGGCAATTGCCACAAAATATTTTCTAATATTCTTAAATCTGCATTTTTGCATTGTAGTACGCATACCACTTGCATCAATTATCTTTGTTCTTATTCTAATTTAATCTACTCCATCCGCATAACTAACAGATAATTTACTGCACTTGCATAACTTCCAAATATATATCTCTTTTGGATAAAAAGTTTTACAAATTATGCCTTTCGAGTACTGAATGCCTTCAAGAGTGTGTTTCCTTATATACTTCATTCTCTTATTTTTCTCCCTTACAGTAGTTATGCCATATTTTTTCTGTTTTCTCAACTCATGAGAAAGAATATCATCAAATCTCTACCACTCTAACTAGATTAAAAATGTACTCTATATGCAGCCACACTCTCTTATCACTTAATAGTAAGGAAAAGTTCCGAGATTAGGCCAAAAATGTAAGAAAAATAATGAACTTTTTGGCAGAGATCCAGATGATTCCGATTCATAATATTCTTCAGAAAAAAAGACCTAAGCTCACTTTACATATGGAGGTCAGTATAAGGATATTTGACAAAAATAAAATAATTTCCGGGTTTTTAAGTGTTTAAGATGTTTTAGGATGTTAGATGATAAGAAGCCTATTAAATAGATCGAATTTATGATAATTCATTATTACATTACATTTAATTAACATTTAAAAAGTGAAAGCTGTTACACTCGTTTGTGTTATGGGTAAATCTAAGGAGATGTTTTTTATTAAGCTTTTTTTTTATTCCAGAGCCTAAACAGCTTTTTTTTCATTATGTTTTAAATAATCAGTAAATTAAACAGAGATTTACGCTCTTGATTAAATTCAATAGGGAACTACTGGGAAGTTTGACTTTATATAGAGAAAGTAATAAAGTAATATAATTTTGTTACAACGTAATGATTCACATGGGTTAAGTAGTTAGGTTTTTAAATAAATTAAACAATATGTTTAATTCGCACATAAATGTTTTTTTTTTCATTTTTATTATGATAATCTGTTCATTTTCATAATGGATACTAAATGTGGTTTTACCAGAATATATATATATAATTTTAAATATTATTTGGAAAAAAAGAGAAAACTCTGGATACAATTATCTCTACAAAAGTAATAGAAAATGTGGGGAAAAATAATTGAAATATTAAAATGAAAGAATTATACGGGAATTTAAAAATAAATTATTTTCAAAATTGTATTTTTCAACAGAAATATTCCTTTTTGCTCTAATGCGTCAGTATTATTTCTATAAATGTGAAAATATTTTAAATTAATTGTAGAAAACTTAGGAAAATTTTCAAATACCTAATCATTTTTCTCCAGACGGTTAATAACCCAATATTTTAATCTAACTGCAGGCACATCAATAAACAAAATTAATTATACGTCAGCTAGAGAATTCCATTATCTCACCTTTGCCAATAAATTCACAAATATCTCCTTATCGTTTCAGCTCTGTGAAAAATATTCTCACATTCCTGGCAAGGACGAATGGGATTCGGCGAACAACTTATAAAGCGTGAAGTTCGATTTACAAAGGGGCAATGATCCATGAAACATGGAAGAGACCAAGTAAAAATACAATATAAAAATCAGCCAATGAACATTCATTTTAGTTACTGATTTTCGCGTTTCACATTCTTTGGTTGAAGCACACGTTGAGAGTGGAAGGGTACATTGTGAAATATGGACCTCTGAATCATTCGCGACAATGGAGTTGAACGCCACAATCTTTTAAGGAGAGACTACACATCGATTTCCCGCAATATTCCTTCACCATTATTCCCCTCCCCTCTTCTTTCCTACACTTTACCCCTTCCAAACTCTTAATCAACTAATCGATGATCTCCAATGCTGAAGTTTTTATTGCTTTCGCCAACGGACGTGATGGTTTATCTATTGAGAGGGCTTATATTGAATTTACGGCATTCTTGACCTGGGCAACTTAAAAGAAAGCAACTAAAAAGTCAATAAGTGGAATTAATTAATCAGAGAGCAAGAGGAGATCTATTTAGAACATTGTGTAAGTCACCTGGGCTCTAAATGGAACGAAATTTAATGATCTGTATTCCGTATTATTGATAAGGATTAAACTTTCATAAGATTTAATTTACTAATATACAACCAAGAAATATATAAGTAGTTATAATAAATAAAAATCATGAGTGACAGTTTATTAGAGTAAATGTATTTCTAATAGCCTTTTAATGAAAATATTAAGAGAAGAGTGTAATGTTCGATACTAAGTTTTAGGAGCAATTCTAAAAGATAGTTTTCAATGACTGAAACTATATTGGACTTATTTCTTTCTTTCTCTTTGGATTGGAATAGATGTCACTGATTAATAATTAGGGATTTTATTCATTTTGAGATAATTAATTAATTAACTGTTTTGAAATCATTTTTAATTAAATTTATTTGCTCTGACTGAAAGAAAGGGGTAATTCAGAGTTTGTGAATTCCTTAAAACCTACATTTTCAAACCACGCCAAAGTAAAGGAATTAAACCTTAACGTATTAAACACTAATCAGTCCGTCGATGTGGTCGATCTTTATAAGTACCAAAACTGGATCACACGATATAAAGTCATGATTCGATCTAGTACCACTAAAGATCCGCGTGTAGGAGCGATGCACGTTAATCTGTCGAGAGCTCAAACGTCTCCGTTGGTGTGGTGGTAGGAGAGGGGGTGCCAGCTCAGTGTCGTCCGTCACTTGACCATATTTCAAATTACGGACCGTCGCCAAGCCCTTTTCGCTAATAGAGCGACGTTAATATTCTCTCACTCTCTCACTCACACATATAAGATACGAAGTTACTTTAAACAATGGTTGGCCCAAGCCATTTGCATGCAATAAATACAAGAGTATCTCAATATATTCACATATATTAAATTTTTAATTAGGGTTACTCTAATATAGGGCGCTCAATTAAATATTATTATTATTCGGTTATCGTAATATAGGGGCCAAAAAATAAATTTTGTTTGCACTTACCTTTTAGAAATTCTATAATAAGCAATTGCACAAAGCATATCCATACTTAGGAACTACACACTTTTTATTCAGCAGCTAAAAAAATCATTAGCAAATTAATAAACAACGGTTAATTGAAAAATTTAAAATACTGATAGCTAGATATTTTACAATCTTTTTGATTCTTGACTCAACAAATTCCCCCCCCCCTTTATGTGGGGAAGAAAATAGTCAACTATTTACGTATTGCTGTATGATGTATGTGTTCACAGTTTCCAGACATTATAAAACATTAGAAAATGTGACAGTTTTAAAACGATTTTTACAAAGGGATTTCCTGACCTATTAAAAAACCACATGATATAAGTTTCATTTAAGACTCACGATGATCATTTTCAAAAACAAAGTTTTCTGCAAAACCGTACGTATAATGAACCATCATCTCTCTCAAAAGAAAGAGAAAATGGTAAAAACTCATAATGATCATCTCCGTTGTGCAGTGGGATGAGATAAGAAAGGAATTATCTGTCCTATCCAAAACCCACGCGACAAGTTACACTCATGATTCTTCAGCCCTGAAAATCGAATAATGGTCTGCACCCTTTCATGCTTACAAAAAAGTATTTTTTGGTTCCGGACAGAAAACATATGCTACTTGGTAATTTCAAATGCCATACTAATTCAATATTATAAAAAATATGGCAGTTGAAATTATTCGTTATTGTTATCATTGTTTATTTTCCGTTAAAAAAGTGTTTTTTTTCCTTCGTTTTATACGGGGGGAAAATTCATTAATTAAGGGCTCGTTAAATCGGGGTCCGACTGTGCATATAAACATAATGTGTAAATCAGGGAAGTTGTTTGAAATGAGCAAAGGAAAACATGTACTAAAATTGAATAATTAAAAATAACTATTACACTATTATGTTTATTTAATAGTTATTCCGATTTTTTTACATTTTAGATTTAAATATAAACATTCTAGCAGAGTAAAAAAAAAAAACAACAGCGTCTAGTTAATTGCAAATGGTATTTAAACTGCGTGAAGAAATATATTGACACTTTGCCCAAAAATCAATTCGTAATGAAAAGAAAAGTATACATATCTTTTAAAAATCCAATTATAAATTCCATTATGCTTAAGGAAAGAACTCTTCACTCACGTTGTCCACCACAAAGTAATTACATTTGAAGAAAATTAAAAATCAGCAAATATTTTTTCCCTCATCTTGGTATTTACATCTTGAATTTATTTTCTTTGTTCACTTTAATTGCAATCAATATCATTATAACAAAAATAATTAAATGTAATTCAAAGAATACGATGCCCTCTTTTCTAACAGAAATTTTTGTTTGCTGTCACAAAATTGCCCTGCATTCACAAAGTATTTTTTTAAGCCAGTAAAAAAAAATCTGCTGTATGCTGTCTTTAATTATATTTCAGAATATCGGTAAAATAAGTTTTTAAAATTTTGGGCCGTTTTATGCTGGGTGTCTACAAATTGTTGACTATTTTCATAAGTTACGGACTTCGGCAATATTAAAAGAAATTAACAAGTTAAAATTCAGACTAGTAGTAATATATCCTAAGATTATTCGTATCTGGGGTTAGGTGTCATAATGTAAGTATTTAAGGGTTGGGCAATTCTCATACCATTCTAGAATATGAAAGGGATAATACATGTTTGTGCAGTAAGTTTTTCGCCTATTTTTTTTTCTCGTTGAAAAGATTGAAATGTAAATTATTTGTCTGGAAATGCTATTGATATTCCTTACGTAAATCATCAAAGAAAAAAAAAGCCTGGAGTTTACAATTTCTACAGGATGGCGAGCCTTTTCACCACTACAACTACATTGCATTTTTTTTCAAGGCTGAGGTATCCGTTTGGATTGTTCATTAAACCGTTATATGATCACGATCAGCAGATCTTTCTCCAACGGTTTTCAATGTATGAGGTTTTGTAAAGGGACAAGTGTACACTTTGCTATTTCCTAATTCAATTCCTAAACTAAAATAGAGAATCTACGCTGCAATTAATTTGATGGACGGAAATATGCTGAAAAGTCTGTGGCAAGAACTGATTTACCCCTGGGACATTTGCATAGTTTTGAATGGAAACCACATCGATAATTTGTGATATTGGTAAATGTGGACTATCTCTCGATCTTACAACAATATATACTTAAACTTTCCCCCCTGTAAATTACGTGCAATAAGCCTAAGAGACCCAGTACAATATATCCAGTTACAGTATAATCTTAAAACGTTGTCCTGTCTCACATTCTCATTTTAAGGTAAAAATTGCTCCTTTGTACATTATAACATTCCTTTACAGTGAACGATATTCTTTGAAAAAGAGCAAAAAAAAAAAAAAAAAAATAGAAACATTCACTTCAAATTTTTATCGTCAGAACTTCTTTACAGCGATCCGTCTACTTTAATGACGAAATCGATAGAGTACTTTTTTTCCATTTTCCGGTTTGCAGGCAAAATACAACCTAGAGTATGTTTTTGTATTTTTTGCTATGATGGGATACATTAGAAAACGCCATAAAGTGTTGTATACATAAATATTTTTCTTTGAGGCTATTTGAGATATTTGTTTTTAAATAATTTGCATGAGTAAAGCACACACATACACGATAAAAGTAATAAGATATTTTACCTTTTAACTTGAAATGTTTTGGTCTTTAGCTTTTAACTCTATGCTAAACCTACAATGCTTTGGAATAAAAGTGAATGGAATATGTAAGGAGAATAAAAGGAATTTTTAAAGGGGAAAAAAGTATTTCCTTTTTATCTTTAGTTTATGTATTTACTGGTAAAAATATACAAATAGTGTTTCAGTTTTTCATAATTGTTATTTGTTCAAATACAATAAGCAATAAAAATTAAAAATTAAAATGACATGGATTTTTTAATAGAAAATATAAAAATTTCATAAAACTAAGAGTTTAATATGATGCTTTTTAAGTCAGATCACAATCCTTTTAAAGAAAATCTATAATTTTGATTCTTATAGAGTTAAAAATTTTTTGAAATAAATGGAGAAAATGGGGAAATATTTAGTCGAAAGTAAACTTTATATAAGTAATTTTAGTGAGAATAAATTGTAAAATTAATATTGCTATATAAAATAAGATATTAACGGATATTTGAATAATTATTATGAAAAAAATTCGAGCTTATATATATGCAATAAATAAGTAAATACAACGTTTTTTTTTTTTTTGTAATTTTAGATGATTCAGGGATGAGTAAGTAAAAATCGCAAGTAATTTTTTAAAGTAAAAAAAAAAGGAATTTCAAATTTTGAAAAATAATTTAAAATTTTAGTTATTTTTACGAAATATTTATCTTTCAAATGATCAGTTTTTCTTTGGTTTTTTAAAGTTACGTTATGTTGCAGATCATGTATGTCTGAGTAACTTGCTCATCATTGCTGTTATTACGGATCGTAAAAAAATTGCTATTAATAATATATACTTTTAAAATATTTTTAAAAATTTACTTAAATTTGAAAATATTAAATGGTGATAAATATAATGAGGAAAATAAATAAGTTAAAGTACTGTCAGATGCTTTTGTTACAAGGCATTGAAGGATGAAGAGAATCCTTTGTGAAAGACTTAAGTATGCAAATGTGAAACAAGATAATCTGATTGTGCAACATACCCGAATTAACAAATCTTTAAAAGACAACTTTTACATCTATATCACCATTAAGACACCCTATAAAGCAATATTTATGCGTTTAAGATTCTCTATTTTAAGTATATAAGCCACTGGTAGCCATCTGAAGAAGTAACGTAGCCCAACGTTGGAGAACTATGAGATGAGAAAATCATACGAATGAATTTAAACAAATTTTATTTTATGGAGATACGCCCTTTTTAATCCTATAATGATTACGTACGATACTTTCCTTTTAAAAACCAAGCCTATAATGAAAGAATAATTTTCTATTAAATTTCAAGGATGCATAGCAACAGTTCATTGTTGGTACCGTTTGTGCTATCTGTATTGACCTATAAGGATTGCCCCCCCCCAACATAACGATGTCAAACACAATATGACTAGTAAATCTCATTTGTTTGTGTCTTTTTCTGATATAATAAGATCCCCATTACTTCCCTTGATTAAATATAATATAAATAGAAGCCAACCATGAAAAAAATGCAAATTCAATATCTAAGTAATGAAGAATGAATCAACAATTTGAAAATACATAGAAAAATGTTTGCAAGAATATGATTAACACTCTACATGATTCTTTCTTTGAAACTGTATGCTTAGTGTAATTCATAGTCAAAGAACCTTCCCGTATAGTAATTCCATTGTAGAATGTTTAATCAATTAATTCAAAATCAGTTTTGTTGAATAAAAATTCTATTAATGTTATGGTATTTTTGTGTATATATTGCGCTTACCATTTCAATAATTACATGTACTTCTTTCATGGTATATTGTCCCATTTAAAAAAAAAGCTTCTGACGTGAGACTACAAAATTTTATCATTAAATAATCGAAGACAAATATCTTGATGACAGTTTCCAGCACGTCTAAGAAATGTTTGTATTTATTATACCATAGCACGGTAAAGTCTAACAAAAAAAAAAGCTAACGGCTACGAAGAATACTTGATTATAAACCGTTTTTCGAAACAGGAATTCAAGAAAACTACACTTCTCGTATTGTTCTCCATATAAAAGTTTCAGGAAAGGGAACTTAAAGATTCATTTAATTTTTATTTCCAGCATTTTCTCCTTAATTTTGCTCTAAAACCTTTGTTTGAATGAAAGAAACCTCAAAGGTGCAACCCATACACGCAGTTGCCTTAACAACCACACTATAATTGAAAAATATATTTTCGATATGTACGTATATAAAATTCATAGATATATTTTAAAATTAATGGTGTTTACTTACATATTCATTTGAATTCAGTAGCATTCATTCAGGTGACACGAGATACCAGAACTGATTGTATGTGCAATTACTTAGAGAAAAGTATTAAATAAATATCTTATTTGAGCAGTTATTCCCTTACGCGACATTTTGTTTTGAGATGAATCTCCTACAAGGCAGCACTTTGGACTACGCTTCCTCCCCCTTTTTTTGTCGATGATTGGCATTACCTGTGTCACTGGATAATGACAACACGAAACGTGCTATTCAGAAAGTAAGAGAGGAAGAGGAAATTTATGTCATTTTGTCTGAAACAAAGATTGTTCCCACTAGCGCTTAGCAGTATAAAATTTGTGCAGAGCACATAGTGTTCAGACAGCAGTTAAAATAATTATTTTATGTTTTAAACTAAAGCTAAATTTTAATAGATTATTCCTATCAGTTGAAATATAGATCTCCTTTTCTACTAAGGTTAAATTATATAAGTTGATTTATAAAGAGCAAAGTTCTGCATATTTTGAAAGTTATCCTTAAAATCTTTGGAATAACCCAAGTTTCTGTTCCAAGCAATTGTTCAGTTCTGTTTTAAAATAGCTATATCCTGTTATACTTGTTTGATTGTAGATTCGGAATACAATTATTAACTGGCACAACAGGGTCAAACATATTTGCGTAAAATCTTTTAAAAACCCATGTCATAAATCAGGTTTAACACTATATACTACACAGCTTTTGGGAACTCGTTCCGTTTTTGTTGCACTTGCGATATAAATAATGATCATTTGATGATATCTTCTTAATTTGTTTGTCTGTTGATGGAATCATATGGAATCATTTTCTACAATAGTTTCCCTTTGTAAAAGCATCCGATAATGGAACTTTGCTAAGCACCCAATAATGAAACTCTATACAAAGAATTTCGGTAAAAACTTCACTTACATATTTGATTTTATTGTACCTTCATCTGGTAGCTGTATGTATGATGCGCCAATCAATTGTAAGAATAAAGTTTTAATAATAAATGAATAAATAATAAGCAAATTATATAGATGAAAATTTAATCGGAATTTATAATTTATAGTTATCTTCTTATAGTTATCTTCTTGGTACTTTTAAAAGTATTTTTATTTCTTCTAAAAAATCAATAACTAAAGTGATCGATGAAATATTTAGCCTTTATTATTTCAAAAAAGTGTTCCCTTCCCTATTGACTCACAGTTGGGTTTTACTCTAAGAACTAGATACAATATAAATGTTTAAATAAGTAATTTTTAATTTATCCCCTTGAAAAAGGCCTACTAAACATGAACTTCTAATTTGCACGTTTGAACACATCTGAAAGCAGCTTTTTTAAATAACTATTTTAAAGAGGAGCGCTGAAAATCTTTTGTCTTATGTGAATCATATTTCCTAATATAATAAATTCAAACTTAACCTTAGAAATTTAAGGCTACCTTTTAAAATAGCATAATACAAATAGTGTTAAGAGAATTAATTTATAGTAGTTCCCAATCTAATCGTAAAATAAACATATGTAATTTATTCTACTCAAATGATTATTGAAAATTAAATTCTACAAAAAATAAGGTTTTCTCTAATTTTTTGTTTTTGTTTTTGTAAAAATGTGCTTTAAAATATAACTTGATTTAGCATTCTTCTTTCAAGCTTGGAAGTACATCAGTGCTGAAATTAAGTAAAATGGCAAATAAAAAAACTAATTTAACTGGCATGCAATATAGATGAGCATAATTTTCTTTCAGGTGCATAGAATTAGTGTACAATCAAAAATTTAATTTTCAGAACAATCAGGTTTTCATTCGTTATTTAAGCAGGCTCAAATTTACGAGTTTTGTCGCCAATAGCTCTCATGTTACTTAGAATGCGATACAAATAAGCATTAGCTAACTCGACAAAAAACTTAAATTGGTTTGTTATTTTTGCTGTATTTGATACACAAACGTATTAAAAGAGCAAATTAGTCGCACATGTATTCTGAAAACGTGTGAATATGAATGCATAATGCGCACCAAAATGCTTTAAGAAATTAATAATAAATATGAAACCATCTTTTGCACTTGCGATTGGCAAGTACCTCCTTTTCTTCACATCACGATTTCAATACACTCAGTTTTTTGCGACCATTACCTCAGAACCATTGGTCAAGAAAACATCAATGTTATTCTATATTGCTTAGAGATAAATTTATCTTGATAGTTATTAAATTATCGGTGAGTGCTAAATGTGATAAACAAAAAGAGTTAACAACGTGAATACAGAACAAGGCGTATTCACTAATAATTCTCTCAATTTTTAAAGTTAAAGATAATAATAAAATTAAACAAGCTTTCAAAACCTGATTCCACGAAAAGGTTTTCATAATTTCAGCTGCCAGCCATAATTAATATTTTTTTTCTATTTTTAGATTTATTATTATCATAAAAAATAATTCAATTGTACCAATTTCAAAAGTTGGAATTGGAAGAATGCCCAGAGACTTTTCTTTCAATGATATATGTTTACTTATTAAATGTCTTGATATAGGTTTTTATTTGGCTCCACTATACTAGTTCTTCGTTGTACATTTGAAAAAAGTGTCAACAACAACAAAATTAAAAGCAATTAAATATAATTTAAATCATTTTGCTGGTAATAAAACAAGCATTGAACAAAGGTTTTCTCTAAAACGTAGTATTATACGAAATATTTCCCAATATTTGTACATTTCTGTAGAAAAAAAGTTCTAGGAAACGTACATACGTAATGATTCTAGTTTTAATTCTTCATTTAATGCAGTTCATAAATAAGAGAAAAAGAAAAAGGAAACATAGTATAAAGAAAACAATTTCTCGTATTAAATGGAATTATTTGAAGAAATTAAATACATATAAAATTTAGATATAAAGTCAAAATGCATTACTTCTAAAAATATTACGAAAACATTTAATTATTAGAGAATTTTCCTTAAGAGTAAACCATTTTCAAATTTACTGTAAAAATATTTTATTTATTAATTGTTTACAAAATTTTGACAATTATAACTTTTCAAGCAACTATAAAAAATGCAGACTTTCATTTTGAAAAATTAATTACAGGTTTTAAAACTAATAGTTAATTTTAAATCCGTTTCAAAATCTGTATTTGAGGATCCCAAATAACAAGAGAATACTCGAAACTAAGTAATACATTTATGTAACGGGAAATGAAATAAATTCTGAGAGAGATTGGTTCCAACGTCTTTCTACTTTTATGTATTTCAAATTCATTCGCTTTAATTCTTTCCAACTGAGTTACTTAGGAAAACACTTAGTGTTCTTTAAAAATGGAAATCATTTTATCAATCATTAGAAAAATTTTAAATTAAAGAAATTCATTTTAATGAGTATGTACCGGAAGTGTATTTAAACTAATATCTTTAGAAATTGCATTGCAATTACTATGAGTTTTCAATATATTGGTTTCTCAAGAATTAAAAAATAAAATATAATAATACATAAGAGAAAGGTTTTCCGAGAGTATGAATTGATGAAAAAAGCCAATGGTAAGTAATGAATGTTGAATGATAAAAACTGTTTTGAATAGCATCTAGTAGTCTCAGTTATTAACTCGGTTAATTCTGCTACAGATATTTCTAAGAAAAATTATAGTTAATGATTTTTTTTTAAAGAAACTATATTAAAGTTTCTGCCTTACATGAGTATTTATTTTAGAATTTCAAAATCTAACTATGGGGAAGAGTCCTATGATATACACACTAGTGTCCAAAAGTTAAGTATAATTGATAATTATGTGAATAAAGAAAGAACTGTAAATCAGAATGGCGGGAAACGTGATATGCGAGTGTAAAATGGTTATAAAATAAGAAAGCAAATCAAAAGAACGATAATAATTAATTTTATTATCCAAAGTAGCAGTTTGAAAGAAAACTGAGCATAGCAAGGATTCATACTTTAAAGAAAAAATGAAAAATAAACATTAAATAAAATACTAATGCTGCAGTTTAATAAGGCGTGTGGCCACCTCTCTCTGACAGCCAGGCACGCTACACAGCCATTTACCATACTTGCTATGAGATGATGGATGACTTGTGGGCTCAAACGGTTCCAAGGTTCTTGGAGAGACCTCTTCGGCTCTGTAACGGAGCTTGGTGGGTGCTAAAGGGCTGAAAATTGTCTCCCAAGCATATCCCATACATGCTAGATAGGATTTAAATCAGGGGAGTTCGCAGGCCATGACATGCGCTGGATCTTTTCCGCTTCAAGGAAGTCATCAATCAGCACAACTCGGTGACATGGCGCATTATCATCCATGAATATGAAGTCAGGACCAACAGCACCTCGAAACAAGTGAACATAAGGCTCAAGAACTTCGTCTCTGTATCTTTGAGCAGTCACATACCCAGTGTCAAAGAAATGGAGATCTGTGCGGCCGACCATCATGATGCCTGCCCATACCATTACTCCCCTTGATGGAAAATGATGTTTTTCCGTTATGTTTCTTGGTTCAAAACGTGTTCCACGTTCTCTCCATATCATTACCCACCGAGAATCACTACTCAGACTAAACCAGGACTCGTCACTGAACATCACATTGGCCACTCTCCACACTCCTATGTTGATGTTTCAAACTCCAGTTCAAACGAGCGCGTTTATGCGCAGACGGGAGGGAAATGCAAATTCCTATTCTTCTGGCACACAGACCAGCATAATTGAGTCTCCTGTAAACAGTTTGTCTAGAAATTCATATTCCTGTGTCGACTGTGAGTGCCAAACCTAGTGCTCTGGCAGTACTGACCCTCTGACATCGCTCACTTATAACCAGATATCAATCTTGGCGAGGGTTTGTGACTCTTGGTCGACCTGATACTTGTTCTCGGGTAACATCTCTCGTTCTTTGAAACCTCTGCCACAGTCTTGAGATCACAGACTAGTTCACATTCAGAATTCAAGACACTTCGGTTTGTGATCGTGAGGATTCCAGCATTTCAACGATTCTTCCTTTCGTAAACATGTCCAATTAGCGTCTTTTGGCCTTCATTCACCTTGTTTGATGGTTAACAACGTACCTTCGCACAGCAGTTGCACGAAACTTGTCTGAACTGCCTATGCTGCGTGAATCGGTTTCTCCACGTTCCGACATGCGCCGGTGTTTTGCGCAGGACGTAGTCGACTGAAGAGTTTTGCATAAACCCAATATTTCTTCTTCACAAAATTAATTTCCGCAAGAAATTTGGAATAAATTTATGAATATTTACTACATGTTTTTCGCATTTTACGATTTATCCTTAACTTTTGGACACCAGTGTACATATATATATATATAATATATATGCTAATATTTCTACATGTTGCTAATATTTCTATTTTGACTAGTTATACTTAAGTTTATAACTATTTTGTGTATTATATATATATACAAGGTGTGGTACAAAAAAGACGAGACATGAGGTGATTAGCTTGAAAACAAAGCGGAGTTGTTAAAAAATGTTTTAATGACGCCATCCCGCACCCATCTTCTATTCATGTAGCCAGTTTTGCCTTAACGGATCACGCCAGTTGAATGCTGCGTCATTAAGTGAATACGTGCAACTACATTCTTCCGGAAAAAAATGTCGAATTAACATCAAGTTTCTTGTGAAACTTACGAAATCTGCCACGAAAACATTTCAAATACTAACCGAGGCTTTGGAGATTAAATTTTGTCTCCTGAACATATATTTCAATTACATAAGCAGTTTTCAGGGAGAAGGGACAGTGCGGAAAATGATGAACGTAATGGAGGATAACCAAGGATAAGCAATTACAGAAAAAAAAACCCATCAGAATGATATGAGCGGGTTCCCAATTGCATCAGTGGCCACACTGTTAATCAACACAATTACAATGAAGTACTAAAAAGACTTCGGGAAAATTTCAGGGGAAAGAAGGCCAGAGTTGGGGAGTGACGAATGACTGATGCACCAATTCAACGGCTTAAAAGTCCTATTTGTTAAAACATTTCTCCGCTGTTAAAACATGACTTTGATGCTGCATCCTCCTTACTCGCCTAAATTAACCTCATGCGGCTTTTTTTTCATTTCCTACAATTAAATCTTGGTTAAAGAGAACCCATTTTACTTCAGTATAAAGTAGGAAAAATAAATATTTTGAGTTTAAAATCCTATAACTAATATTTAGTCTTTGTACAATTTTAAACTCTTAGAGGCAATATTAAATTTTAATGTTATTTTTCTCGAAATCTTAATATTATTGATCCTGTTTTCTTCAGAGGTTGGTTTCTATTAATATTTTTTTTTCTTCATTCTACCAAGTTCCACCCTAATAAGCATGAATCAAATTTGTATTGGAAGTGCCTATATTCCGTAAAGACCCTATGACCCATTAAAAAAGCACTTTTTTGTTACACATAGCTTATAAGTAAAATTTATACTTGATTTCTTTTAAAACATTAAGCAAAGCAAAACATTAATGTAATAATCAAAATAACTATTGGCCTTATTAAAAATTCGAATGCGACCATTGAAAAATTGCTGAAAAAAAATTCACCCCAAATATCTAGAAACACAGCCAGACTGTTTACTTAAATGTTAATGCATTCATATCATTACATTTTTCTTTAATTAAAAAATTATAGTTTAATAAACTTCTCAACAAAAACATGTTTAAAAAATGTTCATTTTCTTTCAAATCCATCAGCATAATTGCCGTTTTTAGAAGCATATTTCCTTTGTTGTTTTTTACTTCTTTTTTACTTATTTCTTTAATCAGTACCATTAAATTTATATCAGGCTCTTCATTTAAGTAAAAAAAAATACTGAAAAACATCAATTAACTACGTTTAATGAGAAATTAGTCCTAATTGACTTAAAGCGAATCTTAAGTAATACGAGTTATTTTTCTATTATTTAAATAGCTTGCACAAATTACTTGTATAATTTTGATAAGATTTTCTTACAACAATTGCAATTATGTTCATTAAGGAATAATTATGTTTCAATATGGTTCAGTACCTCAGTTATTCAATAACTTATTGTATTCATATTTTTCAAAGGTACGCAACACTGTAAATTTATATAAAAACATTCTATTATTCAAATGCATAAAATTAGACCAAATGAATAAATTTCCAGCCATTTAGCGTTATTTCTGTAAATTATCAATCTAATAGAGCCATTTCTGAAATAAAGAATTTAATACATTTTCATGAATCTCTCTCTACGTTTACTTTGCTTCTGTCTTTAAAAAAGATTTATAGCATTAAAAGTATTCATTTTGTTCTTTCATATTTTCTTTCAAATCCTTATATTTTTAATTAATGTAGCCTTGCATTTAATATATAGTACTGCATTTAAAATCAATATAGATCTATATATATAGTACATATTTATGCATAATGATCTTGAATACATTTACGTTATTCGAATAAATAGCAAACATTAACTGACGGTGTATTTAATTTGTGAATTTGTGGAATATTTACTTGGAAGAGGTTCTGAATTTTATTGTAAAAAATGATCATTAATAGAAAACTGTGTAATCAATTTAAAATATACATTGAAACATATTATAAAATGTTATTAAATATGTATTTAAACATATGTATCTCAACATATCATCATCTGAAGTCAAAGTTTCGTAACACATATATATGAAACATAACATAAAATTTATATTTTTAGTACAATTCGATTTTTTAAAATTTTGTATCTTTATATATTTTTTCTTCCCTCAATACTTCCCTTATTTTGCCCTCAGTAGCAAATTAAGATAAATAAATGAGTTAGAGAGAAATTAATAATTTCCTGAAGTATTAAGGGAAGTTAAAATTTTACAAATTATTATTATGCAAATAAATTTAAATACATTTTAGCTGTAAAAAAGTATAATATTTGATGTTTTAAGTCATCTTAGAAAGATACTACCAAAAATCTAATCTGTTTTCATTACATAAAAAGAAGAAATTAAAGATATGTTATTGAAAATATTTATTGCATTTTAACCTTATACTCTTTTAATGTCAAACCTATGGCTATCTGATTTTAGTTAATTATAAAGTATGTATTTATCAGAGTTTGAAAATGAATGCAAGTAAATAAAGAACATTAAATAATTATTCACGAAACTCTCCCATTTCATATTAAGGTTTAACAATATCTGTCTTAAGCTTCGGAATTTGACGAATAATCTTTAAGTGTCCTTTAGATGCAATATAAACAAAGGCGAAAGAGATTATTATTTGTTTGCATTAGAGAATAAAGTGAAGTTTAGTTTACTCCAATTGCAATAAAGGCGTTCCACTATTCTAAGCCGTTAATTCTGTGTCACTTCAAAATAGCAAATGAAAGATGGTATGCAGTTAACGCCGTATCTTCAAATGCAATTCTAAGCAAGACTTACAGCTGTTAAGCTTAAAATGCTATTCCAGCCAGTCTCTTCTGTTTATGTTTTATAATGCCATAAAATGTAACCTTCACTGGGACGTAACAGGGGGGCTTCAGGCGTAAAATGATTTAACGAAACATTATCTGCTTTTGGAATAAAGGCTACGTTTATTGCATATTTTAAAACCTGTTCAAGACTGAAGATGATCTAGCCAAACCTTTATTGTAAATAAATTTATTTTTATGTCCCTGGAAAATTGCTTTTACGACAGCAATTTCCTTTTCATTTTCAAACAAAAGATATCATGAAGAAAAGTCAACTGAATGATTTATGGAACAAATAAGCAAAAAATTTATATTTGGAATTTTCTTAAAACGATACTTTTACAAATTGATATATATTTAAATTATTTTTATTTTGACTACTTACAGATATTTCGCATTTTGGAAATGTATTTATTTACTATACTATTAGTTCATAAAAAATTGCTCGTGAAAATTTCATTTACATTTAATGAGTTATGGAAACTCCTCATTGAAAAGTTACTAGTCAATATAGATAAAAGCACGATCTTCCGTTAAAGGGATGAATTCTGCCAGAACATTTAATGCTTAGCAGAGTTAAGATGAAAATGTGCGCTACCAGAAATCATTTTACGAGTTTTAAAAAAAGGTATTTGAAGTATATTTCATTTAATTCAAAACTTTTCTCTTTTTATCAATGTTTTAAGCTGGGAAAAAATATTAATATAAATTGAGTTGACCAACATATTTTCTTCTCAAAAAAGCTTCATATTTTAAAAGAAATATAATTTATAGAAATTATATTCCCAGTTTTTCCTTATTTGTTTATTTTAAGTTTTGAGTAAATTTTACAAATGGGAGGTGATTTCAATTACGTAATAATCCAGGAATCCTTAAAATATTAAATTGAGTTGTTGTTAAAGATACATTTTGAACTATGCAAGTGTTTCGAAAAAGATGTGTTTCATTGCATAATTTTTATAAATGTACTTGTCACGAGAAATATCAGTCACACACAATATTAATCGGGTTATTATTAGTTCAGTAAGCTGAATAAACTGCAATCATTATAGATTTATGAGCGAGTGTCATTCCAACTAACAAGTCATCAATTTATAATTGCCTTTTAATAGCTTTCATAAGAATGGTCTTAAAAATCGCATGTAAAAACCAAGAAAAAATTTTGTCCACGCACGTAAATTATTACAGAAAATTTCAAAAATATGTGATGCCTGTTGTACGCTTTGCATCAGTTTCTGAAACCTTTGGACTCTACTAATGTAATTTTATTTATTTACTATTTATATTTATTTATTTTTGGAAGTCTGATATGAGGATGATTCAAACTGTATAGATCTTAAATCGAGGAGGGGTCAATTACACCATTTACATCAATATAATTGGCTTACAAAAATATAATTTAATTTTATAAATATTACGTTAAAGAAATTGAACGCAAATTTTCCTGGTAAATTAAATTTGTATACAATATTATAGTTCATGATTGCATTAAGGAAATTTTTATGAATACAATGTAACAAAGTATTACTCAGTATTAAATCTATATTACTGATGAGTTAAAATTGAACAGAGTCATTAACGAAAGAACTGTATAGAAAATATAAACAAACAACTTGATGTTAAGATAATACTGCAATATAACTTCAAATTTTTTCTATGTTTCTACATTTTCCTCATTTTAATTAATACAAGTTTTAAATTAGTGGCATCATAAGTGTAATGATGGGACATTTATTACTACTTTCTATAATTAAATTTAGTGCAAGTAATGCATTAAATATACGACGTTATTTTGGAGATTTCATTCTACGTCGAAGAATAGTTAAAAAGAGTATGTGACTGTTATCGAATACATTTTTAAAAATTTTGATTTATTCTCTTATTTCAAGTTAACAACGTACCATAAAGATGAATTTTGATTTGATTAATGAACTATTTGTTTTGCTATAAAATAAGATGTAATTATAAAAAAGAAAATTTAATGTACTGTATAAAATGTTATTTTTAATAAATTGAAAAATCTACACTATAAATATTTGAAGGTAAGCAAGCGTATCTATCTATATAAGTATTGACGTTTGGCTATTTTCTTAAGAATAGCTCGACGCAAAAACTCCTCGAAAGTACTAACAGATCAAGGATGATTCAGGGAAGCCATTTTAAACATTTACATTCCAATATTGCACTTAGTTAAAAAGATATTAATTAAAAACCTTAAACGCGCATTTGTTTCGCCCCTGTGGGCTGTTTATTCCACTAATGCTCGGTGATGAGAAAAAAGAATTAAGAGAAGAAAATCGTTTCTTATTTTAGACGTTATTATAACAGCAATCTAATTTTTCTATCACAATCAGACAAAAAACAATTACAGAATCAGAAAGATCATTTATTTGTCCACCACAATGTATTTTCTTTTATAAAATAACGATACTTTGCATTTCTTACGATTTTTCTAAAATGAGTCAATATCGTGGCGTTTTAATAAAAACGATTTTTAAGTCATTCTGTATGGCTTTCTTATCGTTCCAATGAATAGACCCTCTGTACTGAAACAGATCATGGCTTTTCTTTAGAATCTGTCACTTAAAAAATAAAATGCCGAAAACCTTTTTTTATCTTACGATTTGTCAAAAAATACTAAAAATTCAATTAAACATTTAATAATTTCGTCATTTATAAAAATAATTGCATGGAACTTTTTTTTTCTGTTTGTCAAACGTTATTATCCGTGTTATGTTTCCGTGTATCCATGCTTTTTTACACTTAGCATCAGAATCGTTTTCTTTTTATTGCTTAAAATTAATGTATATATATCAATCGTTGATTGAAATTTGAAGGAAATTTTATTTTGGGGGGAGACAAGAGGGAAAAATAGTTTTTCACTCCAAAAAGCTTTGTAACGCCATGGTATAGAAGAAATATAAACCTGTCTGATAATGAAAATAAGTAAAAGAAATTTCGGAAAAGGCAATTTTAATGACATTAATATAGAAATCACACACACACGCGGAAGTGCTGACTCCGAGAGAGGAAGCAGAATTTCCATGGCAATATCTTTTGCATTCGAAAACTTCCGTGCGAACTCGGATAAAATGGATGGGAAACAAACCAATCTGATGAGGAAAAGAAGTGGAAAAAATTTCGAAAAAAGGAATTTTAATGACATAGTTATAAAAATCACTCACATCACACTACACACACACACGCACTCACACACACACTCACAGAAATGCTTGCGTCACGAAGGAAACAGAAAGCCCTTGCAACGCTGTGCCGTGTAGCTAACTATTCAGTAACGATTTAGTAATATACCTGCAGTAAAATTTGTAGTAACTTGATAAATTATCATAATATGTATTCTGATATTTCATTAATCAAGAAACGGATTTTTCTATGTATTCCGAAACAATATAAACTTTAGTACAAACTCATGATCGTTTAAAGCGATATGGTACCATCTTCACAATTTTTATTTTTATTTTTAATGTTTGATATTTGGTTTCAATTGTATTTCATAAAGGTTAATATTTAATAATATTTCCATACAAAAAATATTTTAATTTGTTGCAAAATGTTTGTAAAATTTAAATTTTTTATCTTTCTTCAGCATTTTTTAAATCCCTAAGGCTTTTTTTAATTATGTCTCTTTTCTTTAAAAGATTTTTGTCCAAGTACCTTATAACATTTTACATAAAAGTGTGCATGCGTTTTTTTTCTGCTGCTGCTCTTTATTTTTTTATTAATTTTTTTATAGTTAAATTTCCAAAAATTCCCAAAAAAGCATTAGTTTTGATTTTGAAATTTTTTTTAGAAAAAGTACTAAACATTTTAGAGCTAATTCAATGCACAGTTTTACAAACCATACATTTCAGAACATGTATAAAAATTTTCTAACCCATACTTCAATTATCAAAAAAAAAAAAACCTTAGGGTTTTGAATAGCAGTATATGTATAAAAATTCAACATGGAGAAATACGAGTTTGAAACTTTCATTCCATGAATAGCATGATATAAAATTCATCGAATAATCTGAAACTATTGCGAAATGTTAATTAGCTTATTTAAAACTACTTACCATAAAAAATTGCACAAATGTAGAACAGTTAAACAGTATATTGAAATAATGAGTATATAGAAAAAAAACGAATGAAAGATCAAAATTTCCCAAAACTTTATTTTAATAATTATAAAAAAAAATACACACACTTCAGAGCTAATTCCATGCTCAGAGCTAAGTACAAAAGATGTTTATGCCTTTATTTTTTATTTCCTTGATTTTAAAAGCCTTCGCATGTTAAATATTGTACAAGAATAAAAGCAAAAGCAATTAACAATTTATAGGTAAGATACATCAAAATCTAAGAACTGTATGTGTGCATTTGTTTAAATAAATATCTTAAAATATTTTAATAATAAAAGTGTTGAATCTCGCACACATGGGATATATATATATCACCAATAACGAATATATAAAAATGGGAGAGTTTTTCTATTTTTGCAATTTAGATTTTTAATTATCTGAGTTATCAAAATAATGTATAGTATTTGTGCTTTGGGAGAATCTGTTTTGAAGTTTTGATTTCATTCATAAAAATATCGTAAAATTGCGCACATTTTTTAAATCTTGACCAAATCCATTTAATCTTCAGTAAATAATTCAAAAATTAGAATTTTTGCATGAATTGCACAATTCTTTCTTAAAATGATTTATTACTGCATATATAATGTCAGTCTAATTGATGCGCATTATAAAAATAATTAATTCATTTTTATCAGGCTCTTTTCTAGCAGATAATCTGAAATGTAGGAGTGGTAGTTGCCGTTTAGAATCAAATATTGCTCTATTACTTAATGAAAAATGCAGGTAAAGCTTTGAAAATTTGCAAGCATATTTATAAAGATTCGGGGTATCAAATGAGCCAATACAATTTTTTTCGACAGTTTAATGATTTTTGGGGTACCATATGGCCTTAAAAATATTTTGTAAGGTACTCCAAGAAAACTTGAACTCCATTTCAAAGGATATATATATATATATATATATATATAATTGTTGATATAACGTTCAACGCATTTTCATTTTCATATTTTCTGCATCTCAAGAACTTTATTTTGTTGATATAATATCATAAAAATGGAAATTTTATAAATTCTTTTGTTTTTCGAGTAATATATACTAGTCTCTTAACTTTAGAATTTAATTAGAAAAAAAATATTTTGTGTTATAAATTATTTAAAATTAACAAAATCATTAATTCCATTGTAAGCTTTTCAATATTTTCTCCATGTAAACGGGAATACTGAAAAATTAACCCACATTAAACATTTTTTTTTACCTTTACGGGCAGTTTAAAAACATTATGAATAAATAATTATATGTCTTTTGTTTTTGTATAAAGTATTGTGCTAATTTTATTTTAAAATCATATTATATTGAATTCATATTATATGTCAGCTTATTAACAATATTACCTAAGCTATCATATTAAATACACTACTTTAAGCATTATTGATATTTATATTTAAAAAAAAGATCTTTTTTAATATTATATTTTTTTATTTAATTAGAATCATGTTTTATATTCACAACATTTCATTTTCCTATTCTATTTTGATGAATTTATTACAAATTAATGTTGTATTTTAAGAATTTTCTATCAAAGATTTTTATAGTATTGACCAAAATAATATTAATGTATAAATTCGTAATCTACTAGTATAATGCAAAAGCATTTTCAATAAAACAATATATTCTACGGACATTTAATACTATATATTTCGGTGTATAATGAACACTTTTAACCTCCAAAAATAAATGTAAACATGCGGATGATAGTTATACTCCGAATACAAAAATGACATCTTTTAAAATTAAGTAAAAATGAGAATAAAATAGATATTTCCATATTTGCTGTAATCTGGCCTCTAGTTCGTTCAAATTCATGATATGCCCAACTCGCCGTCCCAAATCATCCCGGATTTTCTACGATTGGAGACCAAAGGTAGTAACAGTCTGGAGGCAGTATTGTGACACCCTTGCAGTGTGAGGTCGAGCACTGTCTTGTTGAGAAATGATTCCCGGGAGCGGTTGCATAAGTGGCAACCCATGTGGTTTCTATCCGTCATTCGATGTCATAGACATACCGCTGGGCTGACATGGTGCCAAGATTCAATACTAGAGGTGACCGTGTATTGTAGGTAATTGCACCCTATACCATCACACCAGCTGTGGGAGCGGTTTGTCGATGTAAAGCAAGGGCAGGAATGAGGCGTTCACCACCGGGTTTCCACACACGAACACGATTGTCATCACTGCTGATATTGAATCTGGATTCGTCGCTAAAGTCGACCCGGTTCCAATCGGCTGCAGTCCAATTCTTGCGTGCGCGGGACCACTCCAAACGGAGGCATCAATGGGTGGACGTCAAGGACAGTACACGTAATATGTGCCGCGATCTCAAATGCCCTTCAGCCAAGCGCATTCGTATGGTTCAAGCAGACACAGGGGCATCTAGTGAAGGTGCTCCTAGTGCCTGGATGGCGGCCAATGAAGCAGTTGTCTGTACGCGTGCATTTCTTACGCTATGGCGGTCTTCTTGACTATTGGTCTGTCGAGGGCGTCATGAACCTGGTCTTCGTGTAAATGACATCTCTCAGATCCACTAGTCCCAACACCTCCTCACAACACAATCAGATCGGCCTAATTGACGAACTAATAGCCTAGATGACCACCCAGCTTTCATCATGCCGCAATGATTCTCCCCTCTCGAATTGCGACAGCTGCTCATACTGTCTTTGAAAACAGCGTAATGGCATGTCTGCCTCAGCTTTTCATTTGTAAACGAGTAAGCACAGTCAAACAAGCTTTGGTTATCTGTTTTATACTCCACGGAGAGCGAAGTTAAGCGCCCTCTACCGGCTATACGTAATGCGCAATCTCGCTGCATTTCTAATCATTTGCATATATCTCCGATATGTACCTTCATTCCAAGTTTTGTTACGATCCCGCAATTATTTCTCGGTGCGCTAATTTTTTGTCCATGAGTTTACTTTTCAGGTTTCTTTATAAAAATAGGGTGCACGTTATGAGGCAAATATATCTAAAAATGAAATACTTCAGTTTGAAAGTATGAAAGCTTGTAATAGTTTGAAATATATATGCAATGTACATCATAAATATAAATACAAAAAAAAATATATTTTTTTTAAATTACTCTCTAATAAAAATGAACATGGTACTTTCATTTATTTCTAATGAAAGGTTATTGAACCACTTTCTAAAAAATAAAATATAATTTATTAACAGCCTATAATTCTTGTAAATGCATAAATAATTAAACATGGAAAAATAACTTTAATTATAAAATCCAAATACCTTTTTATCTGTTTATTTCCTAGAATATTAATACTATTTGACAGTACAACATGCCCCACATTCAATTATCCTTTCTCTAATTGAGTTTGAGGCTTATGCTGCTAGATCCACTTAATTAACACATTGGAAATTTTCTCAATTTTCTCCCTTTCACCATGAACTCTTAATGGAAAAGAATGAGACCCACAGAACTTGAGAGTACTCTCTTACGTCAATTAGCATAATGGCTTCAGAAATATTATCACCCTTAATTTACTTAGCTATAATTATATGGAGTGGTAGAGAGGGTGACTTTAGCGTAGTTTGGCACCTGGATACTTAATATCTTTGCTGTTGGAATAGTGGTTTTGAGGAAACAAAAATTTTATGAATATAATATGTTTATGTGCAATCTCAAACTTGTAGATATTCGATATAAAAATTATTTCATGCCATATGATCTTTTACCTTCAAGCTACGTGTTAAAGGTTCTCGAAATGAATTGTGTTTATAGCTTTGGAGTGTGTTTAGAAACATTTTCGTTAATTGCTAAAAGCATGTTTACTTAGAAATTAACTTTTTTTATTTATGATGTGAGTACTGATAACATATTTAGTAAATGGAGAGGCTTATTCATATAATACTATTAGAGGAATTCTAAGTTCTTAAAAGGAAAATAACTAATTTGTTACATTACATCAAATTTTAATTGCTGTTGGTGTGAAGTTGTATAATTATTTAATCTCTGTCTCCTTTCACAGATGCGGCTATTTTCTTCAGGATTAGACTTCATGGTTTTAAAGCATAATTAAGTTAATTATATTTGTTCTTGTATAATAAATAATTTTACTTTCTAGATTGTGGGTTTTAATTCATAAAAGTTAAACAAAGGATTTTGATTTAAATTTTTAAAGTATATTAAAGCTTAAGTTAACAGAAAATTATAAGAGAAATTTAGTTGTATAAATATTGAATGAAAAATTTAATCAAACACTTTTAAGTTCTCCCATCCTTGAAAGAATAATACATAAAACGAATTTCGGTATTAAAAAAAGAAAAAAAAACAACTAAAGAATTGTAACATATCTGTTTTTTATTAATTTAAAGCTTTTAAATACATTTAATGAATTCGAGAGTTTAACATTAACCGCCGAAGAACTTATTACAAGCAAAGGGTATTAGAAATGATCTGTATACATCAAAGCACTAATTTTTTTTTCTATGCTAAATATCACTAAACGAAATAAATTAATTAATAATTTAAGCACAAACTTAAGAATATTAATAAAAATAAAATTAAGAGTTATAATTGGTTGATAAAAATGTGGTTACATTTAAAATTACTTTAATTAATTTTATTTTTTTAAGCTTAAATATCATTGAATGAAATGAATAACAATAAAATAAATTTGTCTCAAAATATATAAAAGTTTAAAAGGAAAATGAACCAAATTAAGAATTATGTTTGAAAATACATATATTGACAAAAATAAATGAAGAAAGCATTTACAATAAAATAATTTCATACTGGAATACACTTATAAAAATTCTTTAAAGCAAGAAAAAAAATATATTTTGTATTTCAACACAGGTTTTTTATTTCAATACTCTAAAAATACGAAAATTCAAAAAAAAAAATTTCTGTGTTTTTATTGAATGTAATTATTAACATGGTGATAACCGCTAAAATAATGTAGACATTTTCAATGAATAAATCTTTATATTGTTTGTGTGAGCTTAATATAATTAGTTTCCAATTTATAAGAAATGATGTAATTTCTTAAGATTCTGGTGACATAAGATATGTTAATCTCCTTAACGTGAACCAAAGTAATCACAGATGATCAGAAATGGAAAAATGCTTTTTTAAAAATATTAATATATCGAATATTTCATTTAACTTTTACTCAGAGAATATTTATTTTGATTTAACGAACAAAATTATATTTTTGTGCAAATATACGTTGTATCTGATTAATTGGCTACTTTTTATTATAGTTATGTGTATAAATGATATTCGAAATGAGTTGCTACTACAAAAATTCTGCTTATATAATTATAGTAGAAAAGAAAAATAAATTAACTCTATGGATATCAAACAATTTTTAATTTTATGCAATGGTGTTTAAAAGGCTTATGTTTGATGTTAAAAATCAATTAAATGCTCAGTTTTAGATACTCATTGATTAATTGAACTAATGCTAACGTTTTTATTACACTGATCATAAAAAAAAATCGTCCGCTTGTACCATTCGTGCTGATTTTTATGTAAAACAAGCACCTGAATCCAAATATGACCGTCATTTTGCACCATCATTCATTTCCTCTTACTCTCCCTCTTACTAATGTTATATCACTGTTCGGTATTTTTATGTCCATTAACTACATTTGGAGAGAATGATTATTGCAGCTGTTAAATTTTAAAATAAAAATTTAACACAAAATACATTACAGTTTTAATCAACAACAAAACATGCAGAAACTAGCTATGAATGATTAAAAGAGATATCTCCGTGAGAATTGTTATTATATTTTGAATTTTTGACTGAAAATATTGATATTATGAAAACTTAAATTATTACGTTTCTTTAAAAATAAATTTTCTGGCACTAAGCCATGTTTACTACAGGGTTTTGAATTTTTAAATAAAAATGAATTGCTAATATTTTCTTATGATTTAATAATATTTCAAAATAAAGGAAGAATTCAAAATCCATATCAAATATGTTTAAAAAAAAGAAAAATAATATATTGAATCGTTTGTGTTTATGTAGAGAACTTAGATTATGCTTGTTTGATAATTCAAGAAAATATAGTTAGTATATATATATTTATATTTTGAAGAGATAAATTATTGAGTATATAATATTTTTATTATTTTTCTTAACAAAACGAAATAGATTCAAAACATGATCGCAAACCCAAATAGTCTTGCGGGTCAATAATAATCCCGTGGGTCACATACAAATTATATATCTTTAAATTTGACTTGGACCCATTACACACATTTATTGAAGGGAAAATTTAAGATTGAATGAATAATTATTATTGTTTTCATTATTTTCTACGCATACCAACACAGATAATATAATATTAGTATTGTCTAGCTTTAGCAATAAACATGGCGTCAAAGTTACAGGAATTAAGCGTGATGCTACATGAGGAGGGTCACTGATGTGCGATCATGTCTACTTCTAAGCTATATAAACAGAAGAAACATAGTAAAATATAAATAGGTATGGAATTTATTTGTGACAAAACACAACACTAAAAATGAAAATATCACACAAAATAATCGTATTTTATAAGGCTGTAATGAATCTTGTGGGAAGCAAAATTATTCAAGGCAGACCGCAGGTTAGCCACCCTGCTTTAAAGTGTATTTATACGTTATTCCTAGAATTATTTTACTTTTTTTTATAGAACAGATATAAAATTATCAGTTAATTTGAAAATAAAACTTAACAAGGAACAAAAACAAAATGATTGGTGAAATATAATATATAAAAATATATAAACAAAAATATAAGGTACAACATAAAAATGAAGAATTTTTAAAAGTTTTTTAATGACATATTTTTATTTGATGCCAGTAAAATAGTTCTTATCTTAGAATTCGTAAGCTAATTTGATATATTTCATAGTATATCGTTTACATTTTTTATCGACAGTACATACGACAATTACGGCACTGCAAAATGTGTTTATTTTACAAGTAATCGAAAGCTTGAGTGCATAAGAACAATATTGACCAATTCAATTCAGTGATTTCTACCAATTCTGGATAAGAAAATAGAAGACAAAACCTTTTTTCAGAATTCGGATGATAAGATAAAATGTTATATTGTGTCTAATTTGACATATTAAGAGTAATAATTAGTATAGACTGTATACATCTATCATTAAAGCTTTTTCTAAAATTTAAATATTTTAGAGCTTTTGTATATAATGAGGCGAGAGATATTTTTCTTCAATACAATTAAAGTTTTTGTAACTTATCGAAACTGAATATCCCATTGGTATGATCAAGAAAGAGAGAATTTCAAAAATTTAGTTGTGAATTATAGTTGAAATACATATATATTTTTTTTTCACATTTCTAAACAAAAATTGTTAGAGAAAATGCTAAAGCCCAGGAATTAAAGAAGTCCTGGCAAAGATTTTACGAAAGTAAATGATAATAACAGAATAGCTAACTGGAATTGTTTAAGAAATTCCAGTGGTTTCTTGGCTGCGTGGTCTTACGCCATGACTGTGCTGCGCATAATTCTGGAATTCGCAAATTACCAAGCAGAAAACTTTCAAGAAGTGTGATTCAAGAAATTAATCTTAAGAAGACCTTGCACGTAGAAAACTTTAATATAGAATAAGACTTTTTTTTTCATTTTAGCTTTTGAAGGAACAAATATGAATAAACTAATTTTTGAAATAAAAATCAAATATGAATAAAAATTGCAGTACATATTGTATATGAAATTTAATTCTGAGACGAGTGAATTGTAATGCATATTTATATTTTTCTCATGATTTCACAAAAATATCAATACCTATGCAAAATAACATATGATTAAAGAATATTCTCAGGTAATTAAAAATAAATTTCTGAGAATAGGACCATTTCTAATAACGCTTCACGAAATTACATACAGTAACAAGTTTAATTTTATTATTTAGAAATAATTTGTAATGTACTATTTCCGAAGTCTCTGAACTAAACATTTTTTTTTTAAAATTAATGTTGAATTGAGAAGTAGGTTTTATTGTTGAAATAATAAATTTAGGAGAATAAAATACTCTCTAATAAAATACACTTCGATAAAACGTACAAATATTACATTTAAGTAATATTTATTTCAGGAACAACTAAGACTATTGATAATTAAGACATATTATCACGATGGATATTGTAGAATTATTCCCCCTCCAAAAAATCAATGTATATAAGAAAATATTTAAGAACAATTTAGAAGAAACTGATTACATATTCTACACATAATGGAAATTTATCGTATATAAGTTCAACTTAATGATTTGAACCAATAAGAGATGCGGAACTTAAACAGCTTAAATTTCTAAGTGTCATAAATGGAATAATACTGTTTTATTTTTAATATTTCATATTTGATATCTGTCTTAGAAACAAGTTTTGTTTGTCTTTCAGATTACAAAAATAATAATAAAAAAATTAATTTTATGACTACGAAGGACAAGAAATTCAATGAAAATAAATCTTTAATTTATTTTATATTCAAGATCTAAACTTCAAACTATTTAATTGAACTAATGAATTATTTACTTAAGTAAATATAATTCTTTTGCATACTATTATTGAGTATACTTGTACTTTTTATTGTTAGTTAACTTACATAGCAATATCATTTTTAAAATATATATGTATAACTAATTTAATAAATTGCTTTACGCAGAAATTTTTCAAAATAATCGTTTACAATATAGTACACTCATGGAAAAAAAATTAGAATGTAAAGAAAATTTAGTGCTATGCGATATATTTGATTAATGTTACAATCCTATTATTTTGAGAGGTGCACATGTATTTTTCTGAAGTGTACACACATTATAAATTATAAAGCCCACACCAAACTTCTAATACAATTTAATAAATATGAAGCCTTCTTACTTGTGTCACTTAATTTAAATTGTCAGTTCACTTAAATTTACAGTTATCAAATTTTGGTGCAATCAATATACATGTAGCAGAATTGTATTTTAAATTATTGTATAAAAGATCAAAAATAACTTTCTGAAAAAAAAATATAATGCCAAATTTCAAATAAAGATTTTAGATGAAATTATTTACATACATGTTGAAACTATGGTTTGTGGAATTTGTGATGAAATAAAATATAAAGAGAAAATTTTAAAGTTTAGTACAAATTTAAAGTAACATATAACCATATGCAAGTTAGATCATGATAAGTAATTTTATTAATGTCAGAAGTATAATATGAAAAAAGAGGTTTTTCTAACATAATTTTGATTAATTCCATAACGTAGTAATACAAATAATATATTGACTCATTGTTTGCTGAATAATATTGTAACTAAGTAACATGAGAGGTA
The DNA here is from genome assembly GCA_019973975.1 of Trichonephila clavata. Classification (NCBI taxonomy): domain Eukaryota; kingdom Metazoa; phylum Arthropoda; class Arachnida; order Araneae; family Nephilidae; genus Trichonephila; species Trichonephila clavata. Next base: position 94,116 of record BMAO01027626.1, on the reverse strand, counting down.
TTGGCGACGGACCGGCTAATTTTGAATATTTTTTAAATGTGAGGATGGCACCTAATTTAACACCACACTCCAAACCGTTATAAGACGTCAACGGAGAGATATTAAGACATGACATTTTAATGTGCTCGCATCGGCTGCTCTAAATGGACAATAAAAAAAATCTTTCATGCAAATAATTATTTTTTATTCGTTATTTGCAACTTTCTAAACCAAAATTAGCATTTTAAGGAATATTTCTTATAACCCAATCACGGTGAAACAACACGAACGTCACTTTTGTGGAACATTGTTAAACAGTTTGATTTTTTTCATAAGATTGTGCAACATTTCAAAGATTTTAACCCAATACAAAAAACCGTCATCCTTAGATATATGCCAAAATTCATCTAACTTTTGAAAACCTTAATTAATAATTGAGGCACAACAATTGATCATATGATTGCGCAAAAATTTATAATTAGTATAAGTATAAATGCTGCAGTAAAATAATCGCATTACTAAATAGCAAGTTTCATTACAAAAAGAGGTAAGTCTCAGAAAATATACACAGGATCTTATTTTAAAAATAGTTTTAACTATATTTTTCAACACATATTTCATGCTTTTTTTAGACGAAACCAAAGGAGAGTTAAATTTTGAATATAGTTTATTTCTGTTCATTTAAAAAGATTTTACATCCATGTAAATTAAAATTCCTTTGAGGTTAAGCAAAAAAGATGGATTCCGATATGTTTGATAAACATCACCAGTATATTCTGGTAAAACAATAAATATTTTCTTCCTATTATTTTAATTACCCTTGCTTAAAATATTTCTAATGAAGAAAAAGACTTTTAATCTAAATTGCTTGAAAAAAAATCGACAAATAGCTGTTTTGTTGAACCTCAAACAAACGAATTCGCCTTCTAAATAAATAATTTTTTTCGATACAAGTTTCATATCTCATTAGAAATAAAATCATTTTTAAATCTTAATTAATAAGCTCTGGATTTTTTTAAACATTCAAGTCTTAAATTAAATTCGGCTTAAAATAAGTACTTTTTGAAATTTTAATTAAAAGCTCATAGCTTGCAATACGTTAGCTTGTTTCAGTTAAACTGAATCACTTTATTAAAATCGTATTATATTCTCTTTTGATAGTTATTTAATTTTTTATAGCCATAAAAAGTCTTCTTTAATCGCATAAGCAATTATCATTTCCGTTTTCCCCGGAAAAAAAAAACATTTTAATTGAACACAACTCATTATGAGTATTGCCATCCAAAACATTTTAATGCTTTTTAAATGTTTGAAAATATTAAATACATTGATATTCTTCTTAATGCAATTCATTTTTTATTTCTGGAATGCATTTAAATATTATAGTAAGCAAAAGTTCAGACACGATAAGAGCATATTATTTGAAGGAAGTATGCATTTATAATGCTTATAATCTCATTTTTAATGAAATCTTAACTTTTTTAAAAATACTTATGTCATTGTCAGCCTAACATTATTTTAAAAAAAAAAAACATTTATCCTGAACAGGTAAAATTTGTTTCTCGATTGTATTTTGAATGCAATTAAAATCATTAACAGTAACAAAAAAATCCGTTATAAGATAGTCCAGAAAAACCAACTTTCAGTTTAGACTGAATTTAGTTTTTATAAACAGATCCAATAACAAAAGTGGACAATAGTGGTCCACTAGCCACATGCGTTCGGCAAAGTGTTTCTTAGCAGTCGGCCATGACATTTCTAAAGCACACCTTGAACCCTGATTCCTTTCCCGTATGCGACCCCGTGCACGCATTTTACCATAGTGACATTAACACGTATGTGTCAACAAAACATTTATAACAAATAAAAAATGACGAAACATTAAAAGTATTTACCGTTTACCATATTGACAACACATATATAGAGGGAAAAATATATATTATATAACTTTTCCGCCTCGTACATAGTCGGCGAATTATTCTTAGTTGAATAGGTGTGGTCAAATGTTGAAATATAGTTAAAACTGATCAGTCAGAATAATATACAAAGATTAAGCCGATCGCCAAACTGAAAGTGTAAATCCTCTGAGATGTAAAGTGAACTAATGAATGCAATTATTTTAAATGGTGATGTCCCCCTATATCCTTCGCGTTCATAACGTAGTTTCCTAGCCAAAACGATTGCTCGATCCTGCCCAATAAGTTTGAGTTCGGGTTAATCGCATATACATGCTATTAGACTTACCCAACAAATTGGAATGAAGACGAAGGATAAATTGATGATTCTTTATTTTATAAGAAAATCAAATATCTCGTGCTCGTTATTCTTTTCACTAAGCAATCGTATCACTTATCATATCAGAATGAGATCATAATTTAGAATTTTAAGAAATGCTTTATACATTAACATTTTAAAGCTTTGCGGCCATAATAAAAATCAATTTCTATGAACAATGCAGTTGTATAATTCAAAATATGTGACTTAAGAACAAAATTGTGAATGCCTAAACGCATCATTACATAAGATATTACTAATTAAAGTTGGCTTTTATAGATTCAGTTGGGAGGTTTCCAATTTTCCTTCGCTTACACGTACATGAAATCATATAATTGGCTCCCATCCCGCTTCAAATTTTAGAAAAGCATAATACTTTAAATAACTCACAAGACTGCCCCTCTTTCCAACAAATTCATTAAATAAAATCATTTCTCTTCAGAAAGTAGAGTACAGTAATGACTTAGTCGCAAGATATTTTACAGAAAGCTATTCCTAGTACGGTCTTTTATACAACGTTGAAGAGCGTCCTCATTTAGTTTCTGTCACATCTTGAGACAGATTTCCCAGACACATTTAATGGCACTAGAACACTTTTGGCTCTTTTGAAGAGCAGAAAAGTACAAAAATGTGTGGAATTGTCATTAACTGCAAATAATAAAAAAAGTAACTATTCCTAGTTAAAGAACGACGTTGATGAAATTTGATTAAACGCTTCAGTCGGAATATAAGAAACTATCAAATGAAGTATGCTATACGTGGATAAACTACTCATGTATAAAAGAGGTATATAAATATTTGGATTGTATGCTGTTAAATTAATTTGATTGATTTTTGATGATTTTGATCAGAAAAAATCTTAATATTCTATATCATCCATTACGTATAAAATTGATTCTCTTTAAAAAGATAACTATTTTCTGTGCACACTTATATATATACCAACAACGAAGTAACAAAATGTATATTGATCAATTTAATCATATTAAAAAAAATTCCCAAGTCTGAATAAAGTTATTTCCTTTTAAAATTATTGATCATAACTGGCAATTATAGGGTATTTCTTTTCATTTATTAATTTAAAGCATTAATATCTTAATTTTAGTTACAGTATTATTTTAATTAATTTTTTTATAATTTTTTAGCCTAAAAATTTATAATTGTTATTTTACGATGTATAAATTTCACTTGATGTATTGTATAACCAAATGGTTTCAGATGCAATAAAACAAGTTTCAAACTGAAGTAAAGCATTATAATAACTTAAATACTTAATTTATCATACGTTAAATTGTATTTTTTTCTGTAAATGATATCCTGAGGCTTATGCTTACGCGTAGATTTCGTTTCACGCATTAGGGATTATTTAGGATTATTTTTGTTGGTAAATGCATTTGATTAAAAAAAATCGAGAATATTTAAAACTTTTAAATCAAAATGATGAACAACATTTATGAAATGACTCCTCAAAACTTATTTATATCATTAATCTCACGTTTTCGGAATAAGTATTAAAAACGATTTGTTTAAATATTGTAAATGGTTAGATTTCTTAATGATTGGTTACAATTAATAATTTTTAACTACTGAAAAAGATTTAATAAAGAAACTTAATATCTAAACTATCAATAATAATCTGGAAAATAGTTTAAGGGTATTAAAAGAAATAAGTGATTTCTAAAAAAATAAATCACACAAAATAGGCTTTAAGTTTTTTTTTAATATTACTGCACATACCTAAGTTTATTCAGGAATTTGGTTATAATGATATTTTTTTATTGAAACTAACGAACCTGGGAGAAATTAAATCTCTCAGGAAAAATTATAAGTCACATTATAAAATAACTCAAAATTGGTGAATATTATATAAGCTATTAATCGTTTTATCTTCTAAGAGCCCTGTTTTATTAATCTAAATTAATATATAAATACAGACTTAATTAGTTTATGTTTTTAATAATTAAATTATAAAAGCTTAACCGAATTAAAGTTAGTCAGATTAGCTTCAAATAAATTAATTCTATTAAAATTACATTACATTAATAATTCACATTCAATTAATTAGTTTCGTACTACTTAATCATAGAAACCTACAAGGAATTAGTTTGAACGTGTTTTCAACTTTAATTTAATTAATTACGTGTATTTAACGATATACAAATCAGAATGAATTTCATGAATTTTCTAAAAAGGGAAAATGTTGTATAAAATCACATCCTGGCAGTATAAGAGTTTTGAGTGAACTTAGTAATGAGTCAGAAAGTTTAGCAACGAAATACATAACACGTTTTCATCCGCTAATAAATACAGACTGCTGTATTTGCAATATCCTAAAATGTACATCACAAATAACTAATTTTAGCACATAACACTGTGCTTGTTAAATGTTTGATAACATTCTAAAACCTTATAAAGCATTACAAATTTATACATCTATGGCATTACTAAGGATTAAGTAGTTTTCAGGAAATAAACCCCAACAGAACGGAATATCCAAGTTTTGGTGACATGGACATACTTAGTGCGTTTGCATCTCACGGGAAAGCCACGGTTGCTTGCTAATTAGAGAACATTAGCTGAGGTCGTAAATTCTCGGATCTTCAGCAGTTAGTTTGTAGTAGAGTCTTAAGTACTAATAAGACACTGAGGGCATTTAAATGACGTGGAACATCCAGCTTTCAGATAACGTTTAAGAATTCGAAAATAAATATTTTTGATAATGAGGATCAAATGAGTAGTTTTTCTACTCAAGTGTTTTTATCTTTACTTTATTATTCAATGAAATTCATATTAGATATTATTCATTTATTTATTTAAAATTGTTGAATAATTAAATTTCATGTTTAAGGTATCCAACTAAAGTACCCTAAAATTTTGAAATTTGCCAAAAATTAACTAATTTTTTAATAGTTTTATACTACAGGCCATCTTATTAGCTTTATTTTCCGTGCACTATAACAACAACTACAAATGTTTTAGTAAAAGCAGATGTCATTACTTTAGGCAAAATGTCATACTTTAAAATGCGGTTAACTAAAAATGTTTTTTTTTTGAAAATGTTCAAAAAGTTTTGAAAATAATTACTTGACATTTTTGTGTATGTCCAGTATAATAGTAGAACTATTTAAGTTTCAAATTTATGAATCAATGTTTTATTAAAAAATTTACAGTATTTCTTATGTGATTACAATCGCTGTTTTTTATGCAATTTCATATAATAACTAGGATAAAGTGCTTATACTGATGGACACTTCAAAAACGAATAACATAGCAACGCATCAAAATTGAAAAATTGAAATTCTGTTCATAAACTTTTTGTACAGAACGGACCCCGTTTATGTTGTATTGGTAAATTGTTCCCAATTTTTTCACCTTTTTAGTAATAATAATTTATTTTTCTCTTTTTAAATTTAAATCTTTTCTTTTTCTATTTTAATAACTGCCTATCTCTTACTTATTGTGGTAAATATAGCCTCCTGAACAATGCAACGACATAGGAACTAGCCTATTTTGCGATAGTATTTTCGTTATAAAGATATAAACCATACATGATAAGAAATAGTACTATATTTTGAATAGATAGAGAATCACAATGCATTCAAAGATCATAACTTTTAATTTTTTTGCTTTTATCTTTGAAAAAACTGGCAAAGTTTAACGATATAAAGTAACGATGAGAGCAGTTAAAAGTCAATAAAAATCAAATGGACGATTAAACAGCTCATGAATTGAAGATAAGCAATGATCACAAATGCTATTCATTTGACGGAAGATTCTACTTTATCATCTCTCATTTCAAATAAATTCCATGCTACTTACTTTATGTTTTTAGTTGTTTTTGAATGTGTTCAATCAATAAATGGTTAAAAAGAGCATTCAAGGGAATGGAATTAAAATTTAAAAGTATTTTCCTTATCATAATGTGGAGTTGATTTCAAACTGCATGAATATCTTCAACAACTAAAAGTTATCGCTTACAATTTTTAGTCCCAAAAATACGAATCCGTAGACGTTACTATTGTTCTATGGAAAAAAAATTAAAACATATTTATTCATGTTTAGTACTTACACTTTGAATCCTTTCATAACAGGGCGGCAGCATAAAACCCTTTTTTGTGACATTGATCATGATTTGTTTCAAAGTCTTATTTCAAATTTCCTTTAAGTTATGCATTACTAAATACGGAAAATAAATTTTAAACTGAAAAAAATACGTTAAATTATATTGACGAGAATATTTGACGCTTAACTTTTACACATAATACTTTATTCAGAACACACAAAAGGAAGTTTTAAATTGAAGCTGTGTACAGAAAATATTTTTAGCATAAAAAAATGTGGAATGACATATATATCCTTCCGTGTACTAGGTTTTAGTTTACTATGATGAGAAATTATTCACAAGAATTTCTCTTTCAGCTACTTGCTATATAAAACTGCTTAGGGTCTTTAAAATATTATCGGAAATCATTTTTAACACAATTTTCAAACTATCATCAATAAAAATAATTTTCAGTCAATGAAAAATTCGTTAAAACTATAACTAGAAAACTGAATTTCCTTTAATGTCTATTTTTTGTTCTTGTTTCACAACATATCATCTTATGAATTCTTAAATTCAAAAAATATATTTACTTCTAAGTGCTGCACCTCCCTTTCAAGTTTGACTTCTGTGTTTCGAATAATTCGGGAATTAATTCCCGCAAGATTATACTTTTAAAATAAAATCTGAGACAAAAACTGAAATATCTCCAAAATACTTTATTATAATGTTTTGCATATGAATTTCAATACTTAAAACATATCAACAATGCTATTTGTCAGAAATATTAAGTTTTGAAGTTAAATGTATTTCCAAATAAAAATTTAAAATTTATAATACCTAGGAATAAAATAATCTGAATTACATAATTAAATTTACACTTAACATATATTGTACTTTACATAAGCACTGGTTATTCACACCTTATTAAAATAAATATTTACTTAAGTAAATTAAGCCTAATGATGTTGTACATCGAAACACGTTTTAAATGACTTTTTATACATAAGATTTGGACATAAAAAAATTATAATCATTAAATTTGATTTAAGGTACAATTATTACGTATCTATGCACGCAAAAAGCTAATTTTTTCTAAAACAATAAACTATTTCTCATTTAAGTATCATTATTTTTTTCAAATACGAAAATGTTTTAACTTTTATTTCTGTATCGCGTGAGTATTAATTCATTTAAATCCAATGTCAAAAGTACAAAGAAACAAGAATTTGTTGGACACGGGTAACCAGAGCAAATACAGAGTATTCCAGTAGATTATTCTAATAACTATCAAAGAGTTAATTCTCCGGGTGAGTTATTGCATAATTTCTGACTAAAAATGAAGTAAAGGTGTGGTGTTTCCTTTAGCAGCAGTTAGTTCTCTGAACACGTACTATGCAGCAAGCCCTCGGGAACATCATCCCGTCTTCTAATTAACAGTAATTTGAAAAGATCGTTAACATAATGCGTAAACGAGGTCCCCTATGAAGAATAGAAATAGAAGCCAGTTTTGAGCGATGTAGACTTTGTATTTAAAGGCGTCAATTAACATTTAAATGCTGCCTTGTTTTATGAGCCCTCTTGCTGCATAAATCGATAGTGCATCTAATTTAAAGTTTAGAGTTTTAGTTAAAACTTTGCTGTTAATATCTCAAAATTTAAAACGTTGCTAAATTAAGTTCCTTGCTTCAAAAAATTCTTTTTTCTACATGATAATTGAAAAAAAAACACATCATAAATACTCTGCCTGGTGGAGGTTTTTCTTCAACCGATGTATATATTTTTAAATATTAAATCGATCCTAAAATATTCGTGAACAAATCAAAGCATCGTGTATAAAAATGCTCAAATATATTTGAATCTTTTCTGCTAAACCATGGTAAATACACACTACATCAAACATGTTTCTAGAAAATAATCTCTATTACTTTCATAATGTTTCTAAAAAGTAAAATATGAAATTATTTTCTAGTGTATAGATAATGGATACATAATAAACAAGCTTATAGGACTTTTGAACTGGATATTTAAAGCTTTAATATTTTTTTTAACTAAAACAATACTTTTACAATAGGCATGTAGTTGGTCCTTGTTGTTAAAACATTTTTGAATCCTAATCAATCAAACAATTTATACCATGGTATACTGAGTTCGTGAATGGTTTGTATCTCTTTCGGTAGCGTAAGAAGCAAGGGTACCTTTACTTAATGGGCACAAGAGCGAAAGTGTGTGTAAACCTTCTTATGTTAGCCAAAATGTGTTTATGAATTATTCTAACACTTCAAATAATGTTAAGTTAAAATTTATGATGTTTTTAGACTTATTTTTTAAGTATATTTTGCTCACGAATACTTTTGTTAATGTACCTCAAAACCCAAAAACAAAATATAATTTCAGGAAACTTTTTCATAAGTTGAAAAACAATATTTGCATTCAAAACATTTTACATTGAAAAACTATTAATGGATACGTTAAAATTTTGTTCATCTACTATTCTTTTATTTGTATATTATTATTTATGTAGATGACAGAATGAAACACTGGAATCTAAAACATATCTTTGTAAGTTAGATATTTCTGACTTGTTACATAATTTCCTCATATGAACGGTTTTGGTACCTGGATACAGCTATTGTTTCATTTTAATACTGATATTTCTTTTGTTTCTTTCTAGAAGAATATTTTGGAGTTTCTCTTAATTATTGAATTAAGAATTTTTAGATATTTCCAATGGTTGTTAAAGTTTTTGGATATTATTTGACATGAAGTGGATAGTGAAATAGTTGCTATTTTTTTAACCTCTTGGGACCCTCGGTACCCATTTGGGGACTTTCGTAGATTAGCATTTATTCCAATAAAAAAGGCTTATTCGACTTAAGTCCCAGAATACCCAATTGGACAAAACTCCAATTTAATGCCTGCTAAGAGATGTCAGCACCACACTGAAGACAAAATGATTCATACAGCCTTAAAGTAGAGAAACTGAAGAAAATGGTGACTCAACCGGCTACTGGGAAGTTGATTCATTTTTTTAATATTAATAAATATAATAATTAGGTTTTTACTGTTTTTTGCAACTAAGAAGTGTATAAGCTTTATTCTACATGCATTTTTAGAAATTTACTTTGTGGTTATTTACGATTTCTTTCACTTTCAAACAAAAGTACCCGATTGAGTACCTTGGAATCAAAGTAGAGCGGCGACGCTATGTATGGTTTTCATTTTTTTTCAGTAAATCCAAGAATAGCTTGTAGAAAGTGATGGTGAACTTTCCGATATTAATGATACAGACTTTGAAAATATTCCAGAAAGCACTTCTGATTTTAGAAGTTTTTAGAAATGCCTGTTTGAAACTTCCTCGAACAGAATGTCTGTCAATTGATGAACAGATGATGCCGTTCTCTGGCAGATGCCCTATGAGACAATACTTACCATCGAAGCCAAACCCTGTAGGGTTAAAAAAATTGTACTTGCTGCACCAGATGGGCTTGTTTGGATTTTTTAAATTTACACAGGAGCTGATACAGTTTCAGTTGAAGACTAGCAATTATATGGTTTGGGAGGAGCAGTTGTGAAACATTTGGTTGGTACTATATCAGCAGCAAAAGTAACCCATTTATTCACCAACAGATATTTTACAGGACTAGCAATTTTAAATTACCTCGTGAGTAGAAACGTATATTTAACTGGCCGACCATACTGATGGTGTCGTCGAAAACTTTCCAAAAGATACTTGTATGGAGTGAGGTTCATCAGTTTCTCGAAGACGCGAGGATAGAAAAGCTTGTCTTGTTAAATGGAAAGACAAGAAATCTGTTCTTTTGTCAAATGCATTTGGTATCAAACCTGAAGACAGCTGTAAGAGGTGGGCGAAAGAACAAAGACAGAGAGCAGATGTCAGACAACCTGCCATTGCAAGGTCATATAATACTTACATGGGAGGTTTTGATATGATGGACAGACTAATCTCATATTACCGGATATCCACACGGACTAAGAAATGGACAATGCGTGTATTTGCATATTTTTTAATATGGCCACTTGCAATACTTGGATTATGTATATTCGTCATTGCAAGGAAAGTAAAATTCCTCTAAAAATAGATTTCATTTGATAGACTTCGAGCATGTGATAGCTGAGAGCTTAATAAAAGCAAAAGTTTATGATGAAGCCGTACAGGAAAGACCTCAACGAAAAAAAATCAACGAATTGTTCCTTTGCCTGTGAATGGAGTACGACCGAATTGGCCACTTTCCGTAACATGTAAAAAGAGAAAATCAAATGAAGTGTCGCTTTCCAGGATGCCCAGGAAAATCCAGAGTGAGATGCCTTAAATGTGACTTGTATCTGTGCTTACAAAATAGGAATTGCTTCTTTGAATTCCATAACAAATAACAGTTTAAAAAAACTATGTATCTCGATATAACCCTTTACTTTAATATTGTTACATTATATGCATGTAGTTCCACGATACCCATTTGGGTACCACTTAATTAACATAAATAAAATTTTTAAAATGTCATTTTTATATTTTTTTCCTTTTAATAGTTCCATTTTAAGTACACACCAAGAAAATTTGACAAATATATTGAGGGGTTACTTCTCGGGTCTCAAGAGGTTAAACTGCAAAAAGAGACACTATTTCATTTATGGTTATCAATATATATATATATATATTGCATTTAAATATTATTCTCAAATAATAATTTCGATTTTCTTTTTGAAGACGTATTCAAAATATTTTTTTTAAATGTTAATGGTATGTTAATTTTATAAAAAGAGTTAAAATCAATTTTAAAAATGTAGCATTATTTTATAGCTTTTCGCGAAAAAATAGTTCCTAATGTGGCTTTTAGAAATTATTCTTAACCACTACGTATTCATGCACTACAAAGTATAATTTAATAATTTAGTATGCCAATCTATTTAAAAATATTATTATTTTACTAATATCTAAGCTTAGTATATCATTTTTATTTAAGCAGATATTGCTAAGGTAATTTTATAATGAGCTTTTGTTATAGTGATGGACAAATATGAACTTTGTTGAGAAAAAGAAACGCTTTGAACTGCAATAAATCCTGAAAGATTTTCTAAAAAAACTTGAAAAATGAAAAAATACATTTTTTAAATCTAATAACAATTCTATATATGTTTTGATTAGTAATGGTAATATTTAAGCAAATAAAAACTATAAAAACAATTTGGTGCATAAATTTAAAATATGTTTCATCTGCAGCATTGATCATTGATCATTGAGAGATTGTCAGAGAAAACAAATGAAATAGATTGAATAAAAATAAATATTCACATTTATTTCCAAGAACATTAATTTATTCTTACATTTTTGTATAAGTTTTAATACGAAAAAAATTGTATAATTAGTTTTGAAGTCCTACTGCAAAGTGAAAGCTATTATTAGAGTGAATAAAAAATTGAAATAGAAATTAAATAATCGCAAATTTTTACTGCAATTTAACTACATAAATGAGCAAGTAAGAGGATATCAACACTATTATATGTGGTAATTTATATTTAAAACCTTAGCAGCAAAGATTAAAAAAATCCACTCAATTTTTTTTTAATTCAAAATATTTAGAAACAAAAATTTATGTTTGCATACTTATATTTTTTTGTGTGAATCGTAAAAAAAAACTAAGTAGATGTTAATCAAATACTTAGATCGAAGCTCCCTTATGAAAAATTTTATATAAGTTGGCTACGAATTTTAAAATAAGCATCACATAAGTTATTTTGAGAAGAACAAATCCTATTAATTTAAGAACATGCTCAACTCAATATTTACAAAACAAATTCTAATATAACTTTACTAAGAGTTTTTGTGTGCATGTGTTATGTAATACACAACTTAAAAAAATCCATATACGCAAAATTCAGTACTCTAAAACTATAGATGATGTAGGTGTGCACTTAGAAAAAACCATTTTGATATTCAAGTTAGATTTCTTCAAAAACTTAATTTTAAGTGCATATTTTCCTAGCTAAGTCAAGTTTTTATTTGTGTTCCGCAAAAGTGTTTTCAAGTATTATTTGAAGTCCGTTGCTTATTTCTATTATTATTCCATTTATTCCTCGTTACATAATGGCAATGTTATATAGCAATGTCTTTTACAGTTCATGTTTTTACACTTTCGATGGTGATTTTATTAATAATAAATCTACTTTATCATTTTAGGTATTTTTTTTTAATTTTAATTAATATTAATGATGTTTTCGCATTGAGCGAAATCAATGTAGGTAATACCATTGTGTGAATTGCTAAGGTATAATGAAGACAAAGCTAACTAATCAGAAAGGGAAACATTATTCCGATAATCCAATACCTTGCAACTGCTTATTTATATACAGTTGACTCAACAACTAAATTTTCCAGATGTTCAGATATACAATTAACAATAAAGTTTAAAAAAATGCAGGTTATAATAAAAACTGAAAAATTAAGCCGACACAAAGTAAGGGAAAAGGCAATTTACCTGCAACAATCATCGAACCTGAATTACAAACTTACCCTTGGTATATTAATAGACAAAAATCGTAAGTTTCGCTAAATTTTTCCGACCTAACAAGGACTCCGCATCTCACTGCAATCTGGTCTGTTCCTAGTAATATATTTCTCGAGAATTCTGTGGACTTTTGCATCATCTAGTTCTTTATTGGGTTCAAAACATGGTTTTAATTTAAGATCGTGGACTACATATTTGTTTAATTCACTGTACGCTATTCAATTCCAAACTTTATATTTTGAAAATGTGTTACGCCCAATAGGCATTGAGTTATTCTGTAAGAACCGAATGCAGTGTGCAAGGAGCTTTGCGAAAAGTCAAACCTTACGAAATGTGAGATAAATACGGCAACTAAGCATTATACATGACTGGTCAGTGCCTCTAATCTGCTCCATGAGGGTCTATAATGTGTAAATAGTGATTTTTTCCCAGGAAGTCTAGTTTTTTCAGCCATCGTAATCAGCTGTTGTGCATAATTATAGTCCTGCATTTTTGTATCGTTTGGAAAATTTATCTCAAGAAGAGTTTTGATATGTCTGCAATCAAGGAGATTGAATAAGTTAATTCAGGTCGTCACTTGTTTTGCCGAATTATAGGGAAAATTACGACAGTCGGATGATAGTCCAGTTTCTCTATTGGACGTCAACGTATATGGACAACAGGTCTGCAAATGTTTTGTTTGAACTTATCCGCCAAGCCATTGGCATTTGATAGCTTAACAGTTATCAGCTGATACATCTGGTGCATTTGATTCATGTCCTTTAAAAGATTGTATACGAAGAAAATTCATTAATAAATTAAGATTTCTCTAAGATCTATGTGCCCAGTGTTACTTTTTCTATTAAAAGTTTAACAGTTTGGGTGGCTTCATCAGTGGGTTGCTCATTTGTACTTGTGAACTACATAAATTGTTTGTGCAAATAATGATGTGTAGTTCCCCATTTCAGGTAATCCGAAAGCTTTAGGGAACTAATCGAAATGTAGCGAATGTTAAATTATGGTTTTTATAGGATACAATTGTCTAGACGAAGAAATTGAGGTTTTATTATTTATTACTTGTGTAATTTTCTTCTAGTTAAAAGCTACTTGATATACATTATGACATAATTCCGTGAAATGTTTAACGCGATTATTGAGGTGATGGATTCCTAATTGGAATTGGAATGACTTATTCGTTTTAGATTGATTGTTTCGAATAAGCAGTGCTAAAAAATCACACATATTTGTCCTCGGGTAAAATGTATTTAACATCGTTTACCATCATTTACCGTATCATTACCTATAGTTTTTCTCATTATAGTTGTACTATTACTTTTCCGGTTGAAATCCTATTTTGATGTCACCGTCAAAATGACGCCAAGAGTGCGGTTATTAAACTCGAAGCAGAGTGGACAAGAAACAAGAAGATGTATTGAAAGAAGTAACGGTTTATGGCGCAATAGATATAAAAGCGAAACTACTTATGAAATATGTAAAAAATTGAAAGTTGACAAAAGCACTTACATCAATATGAACGGATTTCTTTAAGAAATTGTATTTGATATTTTTCTATTATATTAAATATCCAATTTCCATTAACATGATTACGTTTTACATTCATAATTAAACTTATTTACATAAATACAAAAAAATACAAGTTTTCCACCAATTGCTGTACTTTTATCCACAATAGCAATGATACAAACATTCTGATGAACCATAAATCATACTCATATTTACATATAAAATAGTTTTATACATATTCTTATTTATATACAATTCATTTACAACAAGCATATTTAATGGACTTCCAAATGAATACCTATGAACTAACTAAATTTTACACATATCCAAATGATGCGTACTTAACCACATGCCTATTCTTATGCTTCTAATTACATGATATGAAAGTCAATTCTAATAAAATGTATCAGTTAACTGTTTCCTTTCTCATAGTCTCATGCAATTTCCACATTTCGAGAGACCATGCCTTCCGCGATCAAACCTTCTCTCATAGACCATTAAATCAATTCTTTCAGTTTACTTCCAAATTATTAAAAAATAAACCTCTAATTCTCCCATCCGATTCATTTTATCGGCATTCTAACACTCAAACGTATAAACAGCAGCCAAAAAAAGTAAAATGCCTTAATAATCACTATTATATAGTTAGTAGAATTTCCAGAGATAACGCGACTATCGATCACTAGGTTTCCACAAGAAAAGGGTAGCTGGTCGGGCGACAAAAATAAACTAGCATCAAGAAATGCCCTAAAATAGAATCCAATTATCTTCTTTTTTAAATTTTTATTCATATTATTTACACAAATTTATTTCTATTTATGTTTTCGACAAGATCCAATTTTTAATTTTTTTCCATGTCATTGGAGTTAGTACAGTGTTAATAACCAGAAGAATATAATATTTAAAGATAAATATATTTCGGAGTTACAAGACCTCTGAAAAAACCAGAAAAATAGTATATGCAGGGTTTAAAAGGGTTATAGAACTAAATTTTTATTTCAGCTTACTCAAAAGGTAAGAGGTTTAATTAAAATTCACTGGCTTTTTAAGAACATTAGAATGTTGGATCACATTTAAAATCATAATTTAAGATAAAGACAGTAGAAAATTATCCACATCAGCTTAATTATAAATCCCTTTTTTTTAAAGTCATCAATGTAAGGAAATAATACTTATTTTAAGAGATACTATTTATATAGAAGAATGAAAATTTTAAAATTGTAAAAAAAAGGAACTGAATATGAAAATAAAGCTTCTGCATAAAGTTTCTTCTTTTATTTGTTTTTAAAATTAATTACATATAATAGTTGTATACAATGCATTGGGTAGTATAGAGTTTTATATCAACTCTTGCTTTGCTGCACTTGCAGAAAAATTACATTATTACTATATTCAATAATTATAGTTAAAATGAATAATAATTTTAACTTTTACTTTGGTAACAAATTTTCAAGAATGTAAGGAACGTAGTTTTATTTGTAGACGGTAATTTTTTTTTTTACTATAAATAAATTTTTAAAAAATGGTTGGCTCTCATTTAAATGCCATTACCTTTCTCATTATGAACAAGACAAAATTATATTTAAAATACCTTTAAGCTTGTTCGAAAACACACCTGCATTAGATCTTCAACTATTCAATTTAGAATAACTTTATTACTTATGGAAAACGATGATTAAAGGCATACATAATTGCCAAAATGACTTTTAAGATTCAATTTTCAAAGCTATTTAATTAGCTGCATCTAAAGCATTATTTCAATAATTGTTTCATTTGGCAGAAGGTGTGGGAGTGTCTCTTTCACACTTTCTCAGTTAAACATATAAATAACAGTTATTCGTCGAATGACGAAGGAATTCATTTTATTCGTCTGGCTCTTTGATCTTTTCTCTCGCATTCAAATTTAAGAACATAAGATATTTTTAAAATATTTGGTATTCATTATGTATATTAGTGTCTTATATGGAATAAGATGAGACTTATTCCATATATATATATATATATATATATTATAATGGAATCATAATTCGGTGATAATTCATTTAACTTTATACGTATCCTGCTGCGCAAAAAATAATATTAAATGTCATTTCTTGCAGTTTTTCAATTATTCTGCTAGATAAAATTACACAGTATGAATAATATACTAGAAGGAATTAAATTAAATTTTTCTTATAAACATGTCTTGTAAAAAAGGTTCGTTGTAGATATTTCACTTGTCATTTAAGATTTGCCAGGTAAATAAAAATCAAATCCAATCAGATCAAAAACATTTTAAAATATTAAATAGAAAATGTCAAATTAATGTATATTGTTATTGATAAACATTTTTAATATTTTTTTTCTTGAAAAAGGTCTTTTCAAATTTATTGAAATTACACATGAATTTAAATAAATAATTCAAACAAATTACACTTGAGTGGATAAATCACGCTTTTAACAAATTCTGTGAAATGGAGTACATATTTGTTCTTTTAACAAGTATTTGTCCCCAGTATAAATAATTTTCTATAGTTGTGTACAATTTATTCAATCATCCTCCAAAAGATTTAAAACATTATATATCCGTTGCAGGTTGAACATTTTATCCTTCACATTAAAGGGCAAAACGAAACGATTTTTTTTAAATTTAATGTATAACTCTAACATATAACCTGACAAAAATTTGAAAAAAAATAATAAATATTATTTTTTTAAAAAAAATGTAGCGTACTTAAATCCTTACAATTATAATTTTGATAGTATTTCACTGATAAATTCACGTCTTAAATTGAATAATGGTTCTCTTAGCAGTTATTATTAATCGCATTTGATTACACGTAAATTGTGTGTAGCAAACAATTTACATATATTACCTTTTCTATATTAATCTTTGCGTTGTCATTGTTAAAAGCATAAAACAAAAGAGCAAACCAATTTCAATATCTTTATAAATGAATGTACCAAGCAGGATAAACGAAAATATGTGTTAGCATCGAGGTATCGTGGAAAACGCGTTTGAAAGAAAGATATCAAGCTGAACGAATGAAATGAAAAAGAAAACCCTAAGCTTTCGCAACAAAATGCAATTCAGAGTCATTAAGCCTTGGTAACCCAATACAAGACCTACTTGTGCGATGCTGGTATGTAAGAATGTTGTCAGACTTTTTATGTGAGGCAAGTGATTTATTGAGTCTTAAAAGCATAAAAAAAACTTCTGGTGAAACATTTTGGACCAAATTGAACCGTAAACGATCTCTGAGATGGGCCGAGATTTCCCAAGTAAAAGTAAATAAAAGAAGAAATCGGGAAGCAATCACATCAATGCAAGTTTGTAATTGTAGAATTTTACATGTATTTGAAAAATAGAGTGAAAAAAAATGCTGAGAAAATGTTGGTATTTGAAAAAAAATTACTTATCGTGTTTTTTAGACAATCTTTGAAACAACTACTAAATGTTTGTTTTCTTGCTTTCAAATAACTAGGAAAAT
Organism: Trichonephila clavata; assembly: GCA_019973975.1. Taxonomy (NCBI): domain Eukaryota; kingdom Metazoa; phylum Arthropoda; class Arachnida; order Araneae; family Nephilidae; genus Trichonephila; species Trichonephila clavata. The sequence continues at coordinate 76,324 of BMAO01027626.1, read as the reverse complement.
ATTAGAAAAAATCATTCCCTTGAATCCACTCTAATTGCATGCATTAAATGCATTACGTAAATTCGAAATATATTTTTAAATTTCTGAAAGCAAACTATTTTACACCTTTAATATACAAAATTCAGGCTGATAGTCTGGGTGTTTTTCTTCATTCTGTATTCTAGCTAAGCTGTGTTTACTAGCAATATTTGAGAGAATAGCAGTTATTCTGGTTAAGTGTAGAATATAAATTAGCGCTCTTTTTGTAAATATCTTCTTTAAAAATTGTATCTGTTCTAAGCATATAACTTAATAAATAGATCAGTATACTGGGGTTACATTTCATTTTAAAATATATAGATCTTTGTTTACATTTCAGTAAAAATAATTACATTTTTGTGGAAGAGAATTATTTGTTAGACTATTTCTGAAAAAAAAAATCGCATAAGAAACAGAATCAAAGTAATATATTATGACTTAATTATAACCGTACTAGGCATGCAAAAGCTTGAAAGATAAAAAAAAAGTAGAAATTATTTAGAGATAAAATTCGGTTTTGATTTGAATTTGAACATAATAATTTTACCATTCTAATTTAGAAAAAAAAATAAGGAAATGATTTATTTTTTTATATTTTAATAAATGTATTGCATTTTCTATACTTTTTATCTTTGATGTTAACTATAAAAACCCTGCTACATAGGTTAATATATGCAAAACTACATTACCATTGAAATTAATGCATTTCCATTCATTGATTCTTTAAAAATATCATTTTATATATATTTATATATATCTTTATCCCCTTCTTTTAAAATTTTGTTGCGTAACATTTTTAATTATTAAATAAATTATTTCGTCTTTATACTAGAGAACCCATAGAGTATTATTAATAGTCTGTATAGTTATAGTAATTAAATATGAATGTAAATTACTCCAGTGTATACTTACGAATAACTGATTAAATCACTTCTCCCTTACAGTAATTGTTACACTAGTTTAATATAGTACATTTATTCAAATACATTAATACGTCATATAGTGCACAGCTTGTCAATAACTCATTTATGGTATTTTGGACATATGACTATTTCCTCTGTCACTAAAACAGCATTTTAATACTAGGATATTAAAATGACAGATAATGACAATTTAATTTTATATCCAAAACACCCGATACATGTCCAGCTGGGGCTTTGCTATTGCGTATAACTGTGGAAACCATTTTGTGAGGACCTACTGTCCAGTGTTGAATAGTCTTAGTAGGAGCGACAAGAGACGATTTAAACTGTCCGACCCAACTCAATTATTGAAGGCATATCGAACCCATCTAGGTCGTCTCTCTTTGGATACAAATGCGAACCTCATGAATTTAAAATTATTTAATCTTCCCTGACAACTGTCTTCTCTCTGTCCACATTACCATACTTCTTAGCAGATGAAATTACGGATTGATAATATATGTGATTGCTGATAAATATGCATAACTGAAGGACACCAGGAAATATTAAATAATAGGACATGGTTTATTCGTGTGATTTATAGAAAACATGGCTTATAGATTTCACAACCAATTTTGCCATACATGATTTTGAAGTACTTAGCATATGTATCGCGGGATACTCTGTAAAGATTTATGTAAATGGTTTAATAAACATGAAAGAAAATTTTGCGTCGTGCCTCATAGTGTTAAAAAGTATTTATACCAGTTGAGCTACATCCTAATCCAAACATGTATAATACAATAAATATATATATGGAATAATCCCCATTAAAATTTTTTGTCTATGGATTTTCTTTATTTCATGATGGTCTTGAGCCATCTAGGACATCGTGTGATAATTAATTTCAAAATAAGATAATGCCGTATTACATCACCCAATAATTCTGACCAATCAGCGTATTTATAAATGGAAATCATACTGTCTTAAAGCCTTCCGGTTGAATAAGCTATAAAGCTGAGATTTCTGGAAGGAAAAAAGAACGCTTTTGAGTACTATTCTGTGTCCTCCTGTATTTGTTTTGCCGTGCTTCATTTCGTAACTTTATTTGCTTAAATGAATAAATGTACAGTTACGGAAACAGAATGTTCCTTCATCCTTTCAACGACCGCAACAAGATAAAGAATATACCAATAAAATAATTAAACTCGCGTGAAATCACCACATACGTATTTTTTATGAAACTTATTTGGGATGTGTGCTATACTTTTTACACTATAGCTTAACTTATTCTTAAACCTCCATAATACATATGAAAACCTCCTTAAACCATAATACGTTACCATTTCAAATAGTTTACAAATGTTGAAGAAATGAGAATTGCATATCCCCCCTAAAAGTCATATCTCACCATTATATCTAAATGTATAAAAAATCCCTGCAAAATATGTTTTAGCAGGATCAGTGTTTAAATTAACCAATGAAATTACACTCTTTAAGAATTTTTGCAGAAACTTCATTATGATTCTTCTGGTTAGATGATAATTTGACAGTGTTTTGAGAATATTGAATCAATCAGAACATTTTTGTATCTTCAATTGAATCCAATGATTCAAAGACAGACATTGCCCCTCCTGAAAAAAAAAACAAATGGTGATGACTTTTTTCACAATGGTAGAATGTGTAGGCTGTGAGAAAAATCATATGGGCGCAAGAATTAAGAACTTTAAATTTTTAGATGACCAACATATCTGACAGTAAAGCTCTTAGTAGAAAGAATAGACTGATACACCGTTTAATCGATTTGCATTGGATTATGGTAAAAACTTTCATGTAAATTCTACTAATGTGAAAAAAATGTAAAATACTATTTGAGATAGCTGGGTTATTCAAGTATCACCGATGCTGAATCCACATGCACTGATTTCGTCTTGAATTCCGATTTATATAGTGCAGTTATGAAGATGTAATCTTCAAAAATACTTGCAAAACTACTCTTAATAAAATACTTTCAAAAGCAATTCAAACATGAAACAAAGCCAATATGTGTTGATTTATCCCATCTGACACTAATACTCAAATATGTAAAGAGCAAGATTCAAAATAAGAAGTGTCTAAATTTTCTCTGAATAAATATGAATATTTCACCCCAAAGACGATTTTTCCTAATCTTTAAGTTGTTGATATTGATAAACGAATACAAGTACTTAGTATTGATGCAATTATTTCAAATTACACATATTATGTTTAAATTATAATACGGGATAGTTATTAAGCTTTTTAAAATTAATTTGGTTTAAAATTTTATAGAAATATATATTATATCGGTGGTTGTGTGTGTGTGGACACGACAAACTTCAAATCCAAACAGTAGAAAAGCCGAATTGGGTATCGTCCCTTAAAGCGTGCTTCCGGTAAAACAAGCAAACAACAAAAGTAAGGAAATAGAGCTGAGTGAGAAGCAGAGAAAGAAAATGTCAGATCCCGGGGCTTTTTAGCTGATGAGTTTACAAATGTAATTTTAAAAGCTAAGTTTATAACTTTAAATGAACTGTTCTTATTTGGATTATTGTTTTACTTGTGAGCATAATTTTATAGTGATTCTTAAGAAAATTATAGGCACAAATATAATACTGCTTTATTTTAATTGGCTTTAAATTTTGTGATGCATTTTTGTTATTTAAGAAATAAAAAATAGAAACATTTCATGTGTTTCTTTCTTTTTAAATTATAATTTTGTGACATTTTATTTTAAATTAATATGTTTTATCAATTTCATGTCAAATTAAAGATGAAATTTAACGTTATTAATCTATTTATTCCAAGAAACTAGAACCAATTCAATAGAAAATACTCAGAGCAAACGCAAAATTTATTTGGAATTGCTTAAAGCAACTTTTTTTTACCTTGATAGGCGTACAATTTCAAAAAAAAATGTGCACAAATTTTAAATATTTTACATTAAAAAACACTAACTACCTTATATAAAATATTGTGAAGAAATAATATCCTTTAAATACAATGAGCTACAGCTTATAGAAAATTGTTTCTATTTTCAGCTCACGAGACGAAATTAATGTAGCTTATAATATTTTTTGTGCAGCAGTTTTTATTTTAAATCTAACGTAATTAAATAGTTTCAGGAACAATTTCTATCATCAAAGCATTATTTAAAATAATATTAACAAAGCCAAGAAAAAAATTAGGCATTCTGTAAAAATAAATTTTGACAAATGCTGTTTTCAAGGACACTAGCAACAATATCTCTTGATTTTAAGTTGACGGTTTCTTTTTAATAATCATTATATTAAAAAAAAACATCTATGAAGTTTTGCATGTAAAATACCGATTAAACAATTATCTAGCTTACTTTACTTAAATTCATGATTAATATTTTTAAAAAAAAATTTTTTTTTTAAATTTCTAAATAATGTTAATTTTAAATTATAACCCAAAATGTCAACATCAGACAAAAATTTCATCCTCTGAAGTTGTAAATTTATCCATATAAGTCCCTTTATTTATATTAATCCATGTATATGTACAAAAATTGTATTAATTTATGCGTGTATTAAAATAACATGACGATAAAAATATTTTAGGATGGAAAATTAAAGGAAAAAATGTATAAAGGCAATTTCTAAATTACAACTTATTAATTTTTCTTATGAAACTCGAAATGTTCCCTGAAATTACGCGCTTAGCATAAGGAGGAATCAGAAATCCTTTGCCCCAATATTGCTTTGCAAAAATATGGCAAATATCACCCTAAAGGGATAATAGCGTTTGATGTTCCATATCCCATAAAAACTGTAAATGCAATATGTTCCTTCTTAGCGATGAACCTTTCCATGACCATTCAGTATATTTTCTGGTAGCTTATGGACATGGTTGTCAAAGATGGTAGATGTGCCTCACACGTCTACGGCGTACAAGCAACAAAATGTAACTCGTTTTCTTTAAACCATAGGACCAAGGTATATTGAATTCTACAGGGAAAGGAAGCTTACTTATAGCAAATGGTGCTTCACTGTGAGAAATGTAAGGAGGTGTAAAATTGTAGGATCTCGTGAATTTTAGATTTGGCCAAAGTGTGAGGCTACGCATGATATGCAGAACCACCTGCAAGCTTCGTTTATCCTACTGGGAGATTTTCGACTGTTTACCATGCAGGTTAGACCTCACCCCTAGTCGTCTCTACGTTGTAAGTCTATTGAAGAAGTCCATGGCAAGACAACGATTCATGATCAACGATGAAACAAAGACAACAGTCTGAAGGTTCCAAACAGTTAGCCAAAATAGCATTTATAATTTTAGGATGTGGTTGGAGAAATTAAACGGTGTGAAGACTATGTGGAAAAAAAATGAAGGCGTACGTCGAATGGTAAGCATATATTTAATAACATGTATGTACCTGATTTTAACTAATGATTAAGGGAGCATACTTTCAGATTACATCACATATTATATAACTTACATTTCTTTTTTTTTTCAGAAATGTTGCTAATTTAATAGTTCTGAGAAGAATTTTAAATCTAAATAAACAACTGTATAATTTTTTCTTACATTAAGCTTATTCTGATTCTAATAACAATTCGCAAAATTTAAATTCATTAGTATCACCCAATTCGAAAAATAAGAAGGTTCTGCTAAAAATTATTTGGTGCCGTATCTTTCTACGAGTAAAGCAATAATATACTTAGATCTATCCATCAGATACTCAAATTTTTGTGCATTAGATAGTGAATTTTAGTTCCGTGTTTGTTATCTAAATTTTTAAATAATTTACATTCACTTAAATTTTGTATCATTACTTTTATATACACCGGGATTAAGTGATGATACGTATATTATATAGAATATTAAATGAATTGTAGATGAACCAAAATACATGGAAACGTCTTCAGAATCAATATGTTTGTATGGACCTGAAGGGTTCAGTATGCGTTTCTTCTAAAAGATCCTTTACCGATAACATTTTTGTTAAAAATTATATTAACGTATGGAACGTACAGATAATTTTTCTGTTCATGCTTATCATTTGGAGGGAATTACGAATTTTGAGATCACTTACATGTGACAGAATATGACATGACAGGAGCATCTTGCTGTAATATCTATCTTGAAATAATTTATTATTATTATTATTATTTGCAATTTAAAGATGCTTAGACAAACACACATAAATAGTTATCTTTAGAAGATGTCTGATTACAAGTAATCTTCCTTTTTGGCTTACAGAATTTTAGAAGTATTCATATCTTGATCCTCTTCATTTATTTATCGATTAAATTATTTGATAATAGTATCTTTATTATTAATTGTTATTTTAAAACATATGTATATCTCTCTCTATATAAATGGCCTAAGATCAATTGAACTTTTTTTATACATTCATATATTTCTTCTCCCCAAACAAAATATTTATGGATTTTAGAATAAGTGTCAAAAGAGATAACTCAACTTTTTCTTATTGCATTTAAGTTAAAGGGTTAGCTAAGGATACTCGATTTAGTACTTTTAAAATCCAAGAAAATAGCAGAAATGATGAATGATCCTTTATATTATTTCATAATTTCCCCTTTTATTGTATCGTATTGTTTATTAAAGGGATACATGGAATATTTAAGAATTCTCCTCTGTTCTGTATGGTTATTTCAGTAGAAATTAGTCTTCACTTTCGCTGGTTATTCGTAAAGAGATTTTAGTGGTATTTCAAAATTCATTTCTATAGCAGCGAATTGTTATGTAAAATAAATCAGGTTTTTGCCCATACATGTAGCGTCTAACAATATTTATTATGCAAATATTTTCCTTAAAATTTAAATTTCTATCTTTTCAAGTTTATTTATTAATTTTCTTTATTTATTTAAGGAACACTATTAAATAAAAAAAAAACATGGCTATCTTTATCCAGATTACAAATATAGCATATTTCCTGAGTAAAATTGATATTTGATGTATGTGAAAGCATTTTTTTTCCTTATTTAACAAAGCACCATTCATCTCAATCTTAAAGGAAAATATTCAATTCCCCAACACTCTTTTGTTCAGCTTGAATGACATGACTCGAAGTCAAATGTTCGAATATGCCATCAACACCCAGTCTATTTCGCCCACCCATCTCAGACAAAAGCCTCTTCCCAAAACCCTGAAATCGAAATCTTTCGCAGCATTTTTCTCTCTTCCCGTGATTTATGCCATTTCATTTCAGTTCTCATCCATCTGTTAGAAAATTGACACTTCATTGCATAACAGTATCTTAAAGTTCCCCTAGAATCCTCTTTCTGTTTCAGTCATTTTTTTTTTTATTATTCCACCACTTCTATTCTGAAATCCATTTTTTTTGTCCTCGAAACGTCATTCGATAAAAGATTTACCGATTTTGTTCAACGGCGCATCGCCACATATCGTTTTGAGATGGAGTATCGGATTCACGTTAAGGCTACATCGAAAAAGAAACAAAAACAACTGGTAAACAAGGCAACCCACATAGACTGGTAGCATGATAATTGATGATGTCGTTTAAGCTCTTCCCGCATAGAAAGCCGTTCAAAGAAACACGGAGAGGGCAAGTCGATATTGTGAACTGTTAGTACGATGACCAGATAAACCAATATACTATTGTCGACTGCTTTCTCATTTGTAGAAAGCAGTACTTAAATAACAGACATTGGAGTATGTAATACATGCACGAGTCTCTCAACTTCCGGCAATCCTTTCTAATACGACTATTGATTGGCTGTAATGGGAAGAATATATCTGCTTTACATGATATGAATTAGAACCGTAGAACAACCTCACACACTGTTTCAAGGAAAACCTTAAATATTACATCTTGTGCGCTAATGTATTCACCTGAACAAGAATTGAAGATTTTGCACGAAGTAAGTTTATCTCAGAAATGTAATTCTACATTCCAATTAGGGAACAATTATACAAACTCGTAGTAAAATTCGATACTTGGAAAATGTATGCTGATTAAGATTTATTTTCCATGAATGTTTTCAAATTTGTATAAGAAAGTGAGCAACCTTCTTCAAGTAAAATGACGAAAGCTTCTACTGAAACAAGTTGTTTAATTGTATACATTTTTATGCTTAGACAAACGATTCTTTGAAAATTGAAATTTATGTCAACTAACTGGTATGCTAATTCAAATTTATAAAATTTTTCTCTTGTAATAAACTTTTTCAAACGGCATGTTCTTAGTTCCATGTGGGATTTATATTTAAATACTTTTATTGCAGTGGGGGGGATCTACTTTGATGTATACTTTCAGTATTAGAATATATTTAAATCCATCCAAGTAATTCTTGTTTTAAGCTTTTTCCGTAAAGTTAAAATTTCTTTTTATTTGGAAGTTTTATTTAAATCGAATTCGGTCGTATATCATTTATTTAAATAATTGTACAAGTATCCATACGGACATTATATTTCAATACCTAAATTGAAGCTTGCTGACTTATTGTAAAGATGCGTTAATTTAATACGTCATTAAATTTAGTTTTTTTTATATATATGTATATAGTAGCTGGCATAACCGTTCTTCACATGGGTGAATTGAAAAACTTAATACATATTGAAGGATAAATAAATTTTTAATGAGTTAATTTTAAGTGAATTGCAAATTAAACAGTAAAAAAGCGTTTTACATATCGCAGCTGAACAAAAAAAACATATTCGTTAAATTTAATGTCTGAAGGTCTAATAGCAGATAAAAATAATTTTTTGTGTGTTTATGACGCACCGTAAATCTCTTGTGGGTCGATTTTTGAAAACATCATCCTAAGCTAATCTCTGTTCAGCAATAGTAACGCATTATTAGAAATTTTGTGTAGTGTATGCTTAAAATAGAGTAAATAATTTATGTCTGGATGTGTAATACATTAATATTACTTTCTATTGTATTTATCTTATGTTAAAATTATAATATTGGCAAGCAACGCTGTTCCTTGCAATATAATAGTGATTCAATGCAAATATAGAGAAATGTTGGTGATAGAGACAAGTTTGCATCATTTTTGGTGACTACGTTGACAACTTGGCGATTAGTTGAACGTTGCAGAAGTTGATATGCTGTAGTGCCACCTTGTGGGGAGCATCAAAAAAGAGGATAGCACAAGAACCTTATCCAAAAAATGCATATACATGCTAATTTTCATAGTGATCGGTTGAACGATGTTGGATAATCTGTGCAATATATTTACATATATATATTGCACAGATTATCTAACTGCGGACTATTGATTTTCAATGTATTTTTTTTTGTTAGTTTCAATAAATAATTCGGCTTGAGATTCTAATTGACTTTTCCAAATTTAGTTTTTTTTTAAGCTGAAAATTTTAATTTCTAACTTTTCTAGTGTAGTAGTGAGTTTCATATCTTAAAATATGTACAAATAAAATTTAATTACAATATTTAAATGAAATTATAAAAATATTCCCCAAATCCGTATACATTATTTGTGTTAATTTTATTTTTGTCTGCATTGCGTTTCCAAATAAAGACTGTGTACTTACAAATACTTACTATATACTTACAAATAGTAAACTTGACAAGTCCTACTTTTTGTATTTTAAAGTTCTTCATGTATTTTCAAAACTTGTTATTATTTTGAAGTTTAGTTATAGAATTATAATGAATATTATAGAAACATCTTTGAAACTTACAATGAACCAATTCATTCTCAGATTCTTCTCCTTATATGGTAAGGGAGTGAGAATTTTTTATGTCTCACAAGAAAATAACACGTCTACTGGAGACGGAGTTCGTTATTTGGAACATCAGTCAAGTTACGAGGACGGCACTTGAGCTGACACCCCCTTCTTTTAGTTAGCTACCATATCATACCAACGGATGGACATCAAGCCTCAACATATTTAATTTGCATCGCCCTTCTCTACAAGGATGATCTTCAGTGATATTTGGACAGGAACCCACGAAGTTTGAACTCCTGCATTACTTATATAAATCGGAATTGGACAAAAAATAATTTTATGTAAATGATCTAATTGCCAAAATTATTCCAATGGCATAGAACAGTAGTACAGTAGTATATCATTTCTCTATGGTATTTCTTATATTTGGGAAGGGAATGCCTAACATGTGTTTAACTAATGTGTTTATTATCTTTAAATGGAATGCGTAAATGAGTTATTAAAATTAGTGCATAACTTGTCAGGTATATTTGCGTTACCCATCATGATTTAAAATTTTAAATAATACTTTACTTTCATAACTAAACATAAAACGGTTAATCTGTCACAATTCTTAAATTCGAATATCAATAAACAAGAGATAAAAATATTTTACTTTGAAAGAAACTTTATAACATGTATTTTCAATCCTTACAATTTTAAATATTTTTTTTAAAAATAATATTTCAAAAGCGACAGTAATTTGTTTTGTATTGTTTAAATACGGTTAAATTCTGAAACTGAACTTTAAATAAAAAAATTATACATTTCGAGAAAACAAGATGTAATTATAACTATGAGTAACGATATTACTTCAGTATAATTTTTTTAAAAAAATGGTAGATGGAATATTTTAGCATTTTGATGCAGTATAGTTGCGTACAAAAATATATTTGTTCGATAATTTTTAAATGTATCCTTCTTTTATATGTCCCCTTAGATCACTTATAAAGCACCAGTGGCTGGGTGGCAGCGTTTCGTGCTTCCACTCAACAGGTTCGGGTTTCAAATCCCGGGCAAGGTCGAATCAGCCTTTCATACCTTCCGTGGGTAGATAAGTGAGAGTACCAGGCTTGTGCTTGAGAACTAGCCAATGGGAGTTTCACGTCAGAATGACCTCCTGACAGAAACATTTGATCATGTAACTCAGTGCCCAATTTCATGAAAACGGAAATTGGCACAAAAGGCCTTGGACCTCATGGACTCTCATGCACCATTGAGTTTAGTTTTAGATCACTTATTGCGGAACACTGTGTTTCATTGTAGTTATATTTTTATTTGTAACTCTGTCCACTGTGGGTCTAATCCCTTGGCACCTGGAGAGGGCCGAGGCCGATGCCCACTTTTGCCAAATCAATGGACATGACGTTTTGGGAGCACACCTCCACTGGCTTGTCCTGGCTGCTGACCATGCCTGCCCACTCTGTGGCCATGACACAATGGATGGTGACTACCTGCTCCAATGCCCTAGACTCGATGAATACTCGACTGACGACATCGTCAGTTGGTACAGGGAGGCTTGGCGTCAAATGGTCAAGAAGCCAAGCACGGGCGTTGGATAAATAAAATAAAATAATATTTTTATTTGTAACGTCATTTGTGTATTAATTTGGGTTACAATATTTAAAATATAATTAAACTAAAAAGCAAATTAATAATATATCACTTCAAGTTTTATATATACATATATATTGATTGAATAAAACTTGAGGAAATTTGTATATTTAATTAATCTTGTAATACAAAAAAAAATATACGGAACTTTGTATTTACTATTATTTTTTAAGTCTTAACTACAGTTCTTTTGCAATTTGAAAATGAGAATTAAAATATCAAATTAACAAATTTAAATGCAAAAAAATATTACATTATTATGATAAATAATTCAATATTTGTAGGGAAAAAGTTAGGTTAAACAAAATATTTTTGCATCGTAATTAAGTGTTTTTAAATTAAATATATTGTTTAAAATAATAATTTTATATTTGTCAGATTTGAAACAGTAATAAAATGAACGGTAGTTTTCTATATTCTCTTAAAAATATGATTAGATACATTATTACTTCTGCTTAAGAATTTTTTTAAATGGTTAAATATAATTTATTTATGAAGCCTCTGGCTAAATGTAAGAAAAAAAAGTATTTTTAGGAAATTTAATATTAGAGTAGAAGCGACAAAAAACATTTTATTCTCTTTCATTTGATTAAAATGAAATTTATTTAAAGATTATTTAAAAATATTAAGAACTTTTAAAACACAATATGTACCACTTTTCTGAATCGAAATAAATCGATTGCTGAAATGACGACAGACTCATTTTTTCCCCTGTATGTTTTAGATAAAGTACATTTAAAATGGGAAATATATGAATAAAATAAATTTAAAAGGAGTGTAATGTTGAATGGTATTGAACACTATATCATTCTAATGCATTATTGTCAAATTCAAGTGCAAAACGAACGATTTATTATATGTATTACACTTAATAAAATATGTAGCTTAAAGTTTCTAAAATAGAAGTAAAGTATTCATTTGACTCAGCATTGAAAAATTAAAGTGATTTATTTAAGATGTAAAAAATCAAATGGAATTTTATATTTTGTTCATTTTATTTGTATCATAAATAGCCTCATTTGTCCGTAGTTTCATTAAATTTTTATTCTTTCAATAAAGAACCTATAGCGTGAAATTTGAATTTGAATTCAAAAGAAGGAACTTTTTTTTTGTTACAAATGTTTTCAATACAAATATTGCAAATTTAAAGTTGTGTAATAATAGTATAAAGAACATTAAGTTCTTTTTAAAGGCTTATAAAAGTTAACTGACTAAATTGTTATCAGAAAAATATTTTTAAATTTTAAACAATACTTCTCAAAATCTATATTAAAATATACATCTATTTAAGTTTCAAAATAAAATATTTCAGGATATTTGAAGATTTATTATGTGCATTTAATGATAAAGTACTTTATTCATATAAGATAAGATATATTTATATTTATTTATAAAGGGACATGGCAAAATTTACACAATTCTTTTTAATTTAATGATTTTTATAATTTTTTGGTTACCTCCTATTTGTATGCATGATTCAAAACAGATTTGGTGCTCAACATTTCATAAGAAACTAAGCATTTAATTTTTTAAGGGAAAAACCTGAAACTTATGAAGTGCTTTAAAGTGCTACTCCTCCTACAAAATTTGACGTACATATATGAAATCTGATTTACAAGTACGTCAAACTATGTGTAACAATATTTGATATGGTTTTTTTGATAACATGATTGGTATTTTCACAGTACTTCTTTTTATGAATGCCTATTGAAAATTCCTTAAAAAATGCATAAATTGTAAATTTAATTATTTTTTTAAAAATAAGAACCGTTTTGATTGAAAAATACATACCAACTTTTATATATTGTAATATTAGCAACAAGTGAAAAATATTTCAAGTATTAAGCACAATAGGAAAAAGCTTTAGCATTTTAAATGAAGACACACTAGTTATTTTATCTTTCCGAGATAAGTCAGCTTAAAGTTTTGATTTTCCATTGGGATGTGAATAAAAACAATCGTAAAAGTTATCACAACTCTGCGTTTTTAAAACTTAGAGCATTCGAATTTTGTGAGTTTATAGAAAATTATATAAAAATAATTTAGGCTAAGAAAATTATACTTCATTTCTTGACCGATTTTTGTCAATTGAATCGTATTGTGTCCCCTGAAATTGATTTATTCAATATAATTATAGCAATTGAATTATTTAATTTAACTATAGTAATGGAGTTATTTAATTAATTTAGCAATGGGCAAGTTATTCTAAACCATATTTAAAATTATAAACAGCAATTTTAATTTCTAGTATTCCACCATACAGAATGTCATCTTGGAATAAATTTTTAAGTTAAAGTCTTGGTTATATTATTCTTTTTTTAAATATGAAAATATTTGAACTTGTTTTGAAGTATGGTGCTAATGAAAAAAAAAGTAAAACTAAGAATATAACAGTGATAGATAGTGAGAGAAAGCTTAAACTATTTATAAATCCTGTCTTGGATTTCCACTTTCGAAATGCAGAGTTTTTAACCATTATGAATTTCAAATTAGCATATAAAAAAGATAAACTTTAAAAAAAACTGGTATAAGGGAAAAAAAGTAATTATATAATTTCTTTTTAAAAACAAATTTGTACAAAATTAATAAGCTTACTAAATGTATCATAGAAAGATGTTGAAAAAATAATAAAGTTATTCTTTTTTAGAAAATAAAACTAGTTTACAAAAAATAATAAAATACTTTTTTTTTTCAATTTAAGTATTTTTCTTTCACATTTACAGTACAATATAGTTTGTGGAATTCCAAGTTACCTTCATTTTTTTGTCATGCCGCCATAATGCTTTATTGGTTTCAGTTTTTTAAAAACTAAAAGTGAGTGATTGTTTTTGCACAAGGGGCTATTAAAACTATCAGAAAATCTTACTTTCCCAAACAAATACAAAGAAAACACGACATTTGTAATAATTTAGATATTTTAAATAAAACGTAATGTGCTAATTAATCTTCTGATTTCAATATGTGCTCTCTAAATTAAACAAGATTATTTCCTAATATATTTAAGCTCATAAAACTGGGATTAGGTGACAAAAGCCATGACAGTTTTTTTTAACTAGAATCAAATGAAAGAATTACATTTATTATATTTTGCGTTGATATTCATTTTTTAACTTATGACTAATTATCATTTAAATAGAAAACAGTTTGACCAATTTGAAAATAATATATGAACTACTAAAATTTTTAAAAAAAAAACAGAGTTAATGCAAGGATAAGTAAAATAGATAGAGCAAATACTAATTTTGCTTAGATTTTTAATAAACAACATTTTGGGCAATTGTTGGCTGCGAGAATTTAGGAAATTCATGAGTAAGACGCCAAAGATAGTAAGTTATATCTATTAATAGATCAACTATTTACATATGCAGCTGATAATGAAGTGATTAAAATATAGAAAAGTATTTTTCCTTTACAGAGGCCTTAACAGAAATGATTTTTAGCATGTAATGGTAACTCAAATAAATCGTGCACAAAACCTGTTCAGCTAGGAGAACAGGTTTTAGTTAATAACTAGATAACATTGATGCCAAGGCTAAGATGTGATAACATGTGCTTAATATGGGAATTTCTTGGGGAAACTTTGCTTCGTACAACAACCATTTCTATCCATGAATAAGTCAATGGACATATTCTAACAACTATCATATAGCGTTATTAAATTTTACGGGATAGGTGTAAAAGGGCAAATGGAATTTATATATTTTGAATGTAAGTTATATATTGGAAATGTATACTTCCAAAGAAGCACTAGGATCACATCTTGAGAACTATTTAGGAATGTCCAAAAACTTATGGTTGTCTTTCCTCTCTCAACACAATCAATTTCTCGTGAGGTCATGTTGGTGAAAGCGAAGATTTAAATAACTTTGTGGACATTCTCAAAACTTCAGTGGACATTAAGATGGGTTTCGTTTACACGATTATGCACTGAAAACTACAGTACCGGAAAGTTTGTATTCAACGTATCTCCCAAAACTTGCGCAACGATTGGAAAAACAGTCGCATGGAATTGTGAGGCATTTGAACCAATACGAGAGTAACGGATAACATTTGTGCTATAATTTTCAACCATATTGTGATAAATCCATATCATCCTTTATATCAGTTTAGTTAATGTCGAACTCAATACTCTTCAACCAACTTTCTCCCATAACAACAACTTCCATTAACAGACGCGCCAGGATTCCATTCTTCTACTCAAGTGCCCTAATTTTGCCTTGACGCTACGGAACGCTGCAGCATATAGTGTGCAAGTTCTGAAGCTTAATAGATCTTAATAAACTAAAAATACGATCAGTGGGCTATCTTTTTATTTAATCAATGTCATCTACAAACACGCCAGATGAGAAGTCGTTCAAATCACACTGGCACACATATATGATATGACCTGGACTGCTAGGAATTTTCCTTACTTATAAATGCTTGATTATGTTGTAGTCGTGGGATAGTAGAGAAGACTTGATATTTTGTAAACTTTTATTGGTTTCTTGACCAGGACATTGCAACAATTCCCAAAAAACTATTTCTGACAACACAAAAAGCACATAAGCTGACAGCGGTGGTAGTATCTTGTTGACGAAACAGGATAAAGCCTAGATTAGGTTAGATCTGGCCGCTGAAACTTTTAAACTCATGATGAAGATCCTACGACTCTTTTCTAACATGAGTTGGTTTTGAAATGCGCGTAGTTAATTAGATTGCGATTAAGATTATAACTATAACTGCCTCATATCAAAGAATTAGAAATGTAATTTAACGGGTAGAGTTAAAGTGCACACACATATATATATATATCATATTATCTGTAGACAGCCCTCTAGCTACGCATCACTCGATTGCCACGGTCAACGTAGGTGTAATTAAATTTGCCCGACCCGCAATTTCCACGGGTATGCCTTTTTCCAATTATTTAGCTGCTTCTGTTTTCATTTTTATGCTCACATTTTTTCTGATCGAATTCTACAATTTAAAATAAAAGCTGTTTTTCAATTTTTAATATACTTTAACTTTAAAATCTAGGTTTAATATGTAGGATTGGAATACGTAATAAAACCATACACAATTTTTTAACCTACTTTGATAAAATAAATAAACGGTGAGATGGTAAATTTGTTTGTTTATAATCAGATATAATAGAGTTTCAAATGTGGAGTCAATGCTGTTGTACAACATTTGAAAGATGATTAAACACATCAGGTGATTTTTTTGTCAAGAGTGATTTTATACATTAGGATAACAATATCCTGCACGCAGCCAAGGCAACACATGACATAGCCTCCTTATCAATGTTGAAAGTTGAATCACACACCTCGCCTTTCAAATCTATTATCTTGTGATTACAGAGTTGGATTGCTACCTTCAAAATTCCCTGAATGGTTTTCCATATTTCGGCTGCCATTAGTGCGTGATACTATTGGCAAATTAGTTGTACTATCAACTATCATCCTTTTTTTTCAAGAATGGCATAGAAAAACTTGAATTAAATCGAGACAGTTGCCTATCTAATAGAAAAAATTACCGGTTGATTTATTCCAAGTTTATTTCTTATACATTGGTCTGCGTAGGGTTTCATAATAAAGCATTTATAACTTAACAGGCAACAGTGTATTTGTTTTTACATTAATGGCCTCACATATATCACTATGCAATAAGTATTTTACAAACAAATATTTATAATTTAACAAATGTAATACTATTGAATATATACAGCAGTTCTGCCTTTCAAGCCATACTTTCGGCTGCATATTTAAATATTTATCGTAATACAAATAATATTAATTAAAGGGAAATATGTATTCACATTTAGTTTAATTTATAGTTTTGATGTCTTATTATTGGATACATTAAGTGCAAAAAAATCCCTTTCACATAGCATTAAAAATAGCAGTTTATAATTTCATTACCGGTAGGTAAAAAATTAAAACCAGTACCATTTTGAAGGTATGCTTCTTAAAGTGTCACTGGCTGAATGAAATAATGGATTGCTGAGCGTTGTATCCAAAAATTATTTTTTCTGTATGCTTGTCTTATTTTCTTTTCCTAATGACCTCTTTGATTAATTGAGATCATTGAATAGCTTCAGGATAAGTTATCATTGTTTTTTTTCAAACTTTGTGCTTGCTGAGAAACATCCATTGTCTTATTATTATTCTTTCGGAAACTATAAATATGTGGTAAGGGACATGTAAACTTTACAAAAATATGCATAATAAAAAAAGATGGGCCAGAGAAAGAATCTTGAACATTAGTTTGTGATTAAATACTGAAGTAACTGTTTTAAAATTCGGAAAAAAAATATTTTCCAAGATATTTAAAAAGTACCTTTTTTTAAACGTTTTAACAGTTACGATTCTTAAAAATAATTTTAGGGCTTCTAACAAAGTTCAGTATTAGTCATTTGTGCAACATTTAATTTCTACACACTATATGTATAAATATACAAGGTGCATAAAAAAGTTCCTTCAACCTGAAAATACCTGTGAACGGAGAGAGGTAAAGCTATGCATACGAGGTTAATATATAGTAAAGGGACGACGCCGGACTTGATGTAAATTACAGCAGAGACTTTAGAGGCGCTCTTTGTAATATAGACATTGCACATCGGAAGTTAAAAAAGATAGTGCAAAATTTCCAAATAGAGAGTCTTGGAACTTAAGTTAATTAGGATTAAATGGCATTTGGTTCCCACATATAAAATGAATTGTCACTTGTAAACACATAAATGACGAGATTTTTGTCCAACATTGTTTAGTAGGACACTGTTTCAACATATTAAATTACAAAACCGATACAAATACCCATTAATTGGAGAATGCAAAATATCTCGCCAGGATTATACACCAGATATCAAGTGTGCTGATTCATTAACATGCGATGTGGTATCTGCTACAATAATCATTTATTAAAACTTTTTTCTATAAAGGTATATTAATCTAACAGAAATAGTTGTAACTATTATATCATATTTGGCTTTGTAAATGATATTCATTTGTTCGCATTGCGTTCCAAAACGACTATACCCATACTCACCAGGCATCTGGAATGCGATATTTCTCAAATATATTTTTGGTCAACAAATTACCAGGTATGTGAGGGTATTGATAAATAGCCTCCCTGATCGCCCGACCTCCCTCCATTTGATTTTTTCATGTGGAGTTACATAAAAATTATGTTTATTCAACTTCGCATATGAGTCTGCTAGATATACATTTTTGTCTTAAAATTAATACAATAGTGTGACACACATCTTCCTGTCTCAGAAATTTGCAAGCAGAATTACTTTTATGAACACAAATGTCTATTTTGCACAATGGCAAAATTTTTGTATTTCATTGTCATTAACTTTTTATCATTTTGTGACAGTTTTCCTTTGTATTTTTTATGTGTGATATCATGAAATTATTTTGACTTAAGCAAACTGTTTTGAAGTATTTTATGCAATACATTGTACATATTTCTTCATATATATGGCTGTTCCTTAAAAATATTTACACGAAATGGAGTGGTTTCATTCTGGACATACATGCAACAATTTATATTAACTATTTGAACTAGATGTTGTTTCGTACTAATTAATTAACGTTTTGAAACTTTCTAATTGAAAATGTCGCTCTTTATCTTTTCATTTCTTGATCTGCAATGTTTATTTTCTAAATTTTGCCACTGCAGGGGTTGCGGTAGTTTGCATTGGACACAGGCAATTTACTGTAACGTGAACTCAGTATTTAGCTCTCTCCTTTTACAAGTATTTTTAGGCTATGGGATATTCTTACGTTTTCTGAGCATGCATATTTGGCATGAAAAATTTACATTACATTATATTAATATTTCTATGAACTAACTATTCAACAAAACTAAAAATTAGATCAATATTTTATTTGTTAAATATTTAATGAGATGATGATCAAAATTATCAAGCGCTCAAAAAAATACAGTATATTTCAAAGGTTTTGAACTTTATAATTGCTTAATATTTTTATAAGGGCATCAATTGAAAAAAGTTGAAAAGTAAATCACACATAATGAAACAAAGATTCGTCAAACTGTGTTAAAAAATATTTATTAACTGCATTGGTTTTTAACTCTTACACATTTGCCCTCGAAGCAACCTTTATTAGAAAATACTCATGTGTCCATTCACAAACATATTTTTCATAAGATAAAGTTGTAGTGAAGGTTTTTGTAATTTTTACACCCGCAATAATACGTACATGAACAATTTTCCAAAATTTCAAGAGGAACTTACTTTAGTTTAAATATCGAAAAAAAAATTAAATTCTATGCATACATTATTTGAGTATACATACATTTGATATACATATTTGTAAGAGATTAAGCTGAGTACCTACCTGATCATATCATTTTATGGGGAAAAAACGTCGATACTATATCCCTGCAAATAGCTTGTTTCAAAATAAAATCACATAATTCTCTATTACTAAACGGTAAAGATTTACGATTTAATATTTTAAGTAATAAATTCGATTTTTTTTAAATTCGCTAATGGTAAAATACACAACATTTTAACAAGTAATAATGGTTTCAGATAGAAAATAAGATATTTTTTGGTCCCTTTTTGGAGCAAAAGTATCATCAATAGCATAAAGTATTGTTATTTTGGTCGACATGCGTTCTATGTACAATTATTTAATTTACTTTATATTTTTTCTCAGAAATCTTTTTTTTTTTTTAAGATTGAGGTTCATTACAAATCACACATAAACTTTTTGAGTAGAATAACATGAAAAGTATTTAGTTTAGTAAAAGAAAAACTCACGCCCAGAAAAATAAAAAGAAGCTATCTCAGTCTTTTGTGAAAGAATAACGCGTTTGACATTTTTGAATTATTATTTCTACGCTTTTGTCAACTACACGTAAAAACTGGAGTCCTCGAATTTTAAATCTTGAAGGTATCTTGAAATTGCTCAAATCTAAAATCTGAATCGTTTTTCTAAGCTCTCTACAGAAAGTTACTTAAGCAAAAAAAAAAATAAATAAAAAGCGCACACGCATACTTTTCGGGCACAAAAGAGAGTAAATAGAAAAAAAAAAGAGTATGAATTATAAATGGATTTAAACATAATCGAAAAACCTAGTCTATTGAGTGCACAGCCTAGAGCACTTTCGTCCTTAAAAGGACTACTTTTAATATTTAAGTGTAAACTGTAGGAAAAAAAGAAAGACTTTGAAGTAATCATCGTTATTCAAAAATTCTTTAAAGAGTTGGGGCCTCAAAAACTATTCTAAAGTATTCCCGACCAACTCATAAAATCTTAGTTATGAGATGATTTATTTTTCAAAGCAATGTGTTAGTTTTCCTTTCAAAAATTTTATAAATGGATTTATCATTTTAACAAGCAAGAAGCTGTGCTACCAATTAAAATTTGAATAATAGATGAAAATACTCGAAGTTTAAGCTGCATAGGTATTTTTCATATTAGTATAATATTTTATTTTATGGAATATTCAGAGTGTGTATTTAAAACCTCACAGGAATTGATAGCAAAATCTTATTCTCGTTTAAAAGCCAAAGATTTTCTTTATTTTCATAGACATTGTTTTATAAATAACAATCATTAGATGAAATATATACATTTTTCTTTATTTAAAATACTGTAGAATTCTTAATTGATAAAAAATATTAAGAATTCTAAAGATGTCAAATAAAAAATTAGATAAAGTATTTTAGAAAGAAATGCCTAATAAATTCAGGAAGTGCAGTGTAATATTTTTAACAATATGGGAATGTGAAATAATGTTAGCAGTTAAATTTCAAAATAAGACATCCAGATATTCACTTTACTTCTGATTTCTTTTTTATTCGTCACGTTTTCTTTACATATGACTGTTGTTTTAAAGCAAAATTATGTTACAGCTATGATTACTATTCTAAAAACAATAACTAGTGCTTGTCATTGACAGCGAAATTTATAGTGAGCAAAACAAAAATAAAGCATTTGCTATTCATGAAAAAGGCACGACTATCCAATGAAGTATTTAAGTAATATTCTTTCGAGAATAAAAGGATTGAATAGAGAGGTGTTTCTTGCATGAAAGTTGAACATTATAATAAACAAACCATTAAACATGCCGAAATAACTTGTATTGCTACAATAGTAATAATGTAAATTATTTAATATGACAAAAAGTATCTGGAAACTTTACGTAATGGAAATGAATGTATTTAAAATATGTACATCTAATGCTATTCATTTGTATTTTTCAAACATAAGTTTTAAAAATACATGTTTTTCAAATTTAATAAAATAAAGATTTCTTTTTCAAACATTTTACACTTTACTATTTTAAATTTTTAAGTTTATTATCAATTTTTTGCTTTATTCAATCTCAACTTTTTTGCCTGACTTGTTTATTTTTAGGCAAATCTAAGTTCCCCAATAAAAGTTTATGGAAAATAATTTTTTTAATACAAGGATAGCGTGGATAGCTCTGGAAACTATCAACATTACGTAAACTTTTAAGTTAAAATTATGGAAAAAAATTTTTAATGGTTTTGTAAAGTACTTGTGAATGGTAAATAGTTATTTATTTTAAAAGTGACTCAGAATACCTTAAATTTTATTTCAAAGATTGCCAGTGAAATAGCTCTTGGAAAAGGGAATATCATGCTTTACTTATTTGAATATTTTAATAATACTCTCTCCTTTCAAAGTGTAATGCGTAATTTCTAAAATTTTATATATGCTTATACTATATATATATATATA
Organism: Trichonephila clavata; assembly: GCA_019973975.1. Lineage (NCBI taxonomy): Eukaryota > Metazoa > Arthropoda > Arachnida > Araneae > Nephilidae > Trichonephila > Trichonephila clavata. The sequence goes on along the minus strand of BMAO01027626.1, from coordinate 54,363 downwards.
GTGATATATATGATTATATATATATATATATATATATATATCATCATATATATAAATAATATACGTATATATTGATCTTACTCTGCTATCAAAGATATTATATCTTCGGTCAATATATAACAATGCATTCCTTAAATTCAACAATTTAGGTTAGTAGCATACAAAAAATAATAAATACAGACACATGTGGATCCCGAATATCCAATAGTTGGTTTTCCAGAAATGGCAGGGAAAATGGATGATATGGCAAATCTAGACACATCATTTTTTAGGGTTTATTCTTAAATATATACTTAAATTTTTATTTTACGAGACAGGCATAACATACTTTTTTAAATAAATAACAAGCTTGGAAATCAGAAATTCGATATGGATATTTTTTATTAAACCATGCATTATATTTTATAAATAAATATTTATAATGATCTCCATCATATTTTTTTTTGTATTTTTTTTGTATGAAATTAAATTGAATCTTGAAGCTTACAATATAATTTTGAGTTGCATACATTTGTTTTAAATAATTTATTTTTAAGTTAAAATATTTTTGATATTTCACACTTTTATTCATCTAACACATAATTAATAGTTAATATAGTGGACTTTAGTAAAATCTATATTTGCTGAGAACGAGAAATATCTATTTTGATTCGATGTATGGACTTTTTTGCTAAAAATTCTTTCTTCGGACTAAGACAAAGTACAATCTTAAATTATAAATTTCATTAAATACATTCAAAATTAATTAATTATTGAAATCTTAATAATTAAAATTTTAATTTATATTACTTCTAAAACCCAAAGTCTGAAACAAATTTATGTGCAAAAACACTTGCTCAGTACAATGCTTGTGAAAAAATAGTACTTATAATTTAATTAAATTACTATTACTTAATGAATTGAAATTTAAAGTGCAAATAATCTTGCATTTTTGTACTATGAACTATGGATATCAACCATAAGAACAAAACAGGTAGGTAATTGAATTTTTAGTAATAGGGAAATCAATTTAAAGGGAAAGGAGATTCGAAATGTTCATGAGAGGAAAACCCATATGGTGCAAAATTATGTGCATTATAATTAATCCTTTAAATACCGTAGATTTTCCAAAAAACTTATTACTGAAGAAAATCAAATTTAACAACAAATATTTATTATATATATATATATATATATATATATTGTAAAGATATCCACTTAACATTATTATTTTTTTGTCTCTGACGATTATCATGTTAAAAATATTCAAGGCCAAGAAAATGTCAGACAGTATGTCAATGAGAATCGACTAAAATTAACATTTTGCCTAACACTACTATAACAAAAGAAACTGCCTAATCTTGATCATAGGCCTACAGTCGAGATACTAGCAGAAACGTTTGGGGAAACTGATAGGAAAGTGGAACGTAATTTTAAGCTATGGATCGAGAAATCAGGAGAAGGTAATGTATGTATATTCCTTCTACCTCTTTTAAATAATTCCAAAAGCTTCATATGAAAGAAATCATTACCTCAATAATACTGTGCTTCACACTTAGCAATGTTTAGTTGCAATTAATAGTTAAGTATCTTATCCTAATGATTTTTTCCCCCAAAATATTATATATACTACAAAATTCCATGCATTTAGAAAATTGAATGAATGCATTTTAAGTGAATATGCTTGCCGACTAAGTATAATGATAAAGCATTTTTTTTAAACGAAGATATTTCGATAATTATGTATTACAGGCACATGCGCTTCCCTCTGTTTGTGTTTTTCTTACATAATAATTATTTTTGTAAGAAAATAAAATAACCATATTTTAAAAACTATTAATATTGAATACAATCTCATTGATTTTACATCAGATAATTATACTAAAATTATACATTATTTGCATGATTTATTACTATGCTGTTGCATGAAATATCTAAATAATAATTCAAATACTATATTTTAAAAGATATCTAAAAAATAAAAAAAAATATAAGTTCAATATTTTTTTTTTGATTAACTAAAATGAATGTTCCTATTGAACGACATGCATTTACAACCCATGATTTCTTGAAATGTCTATAGCTGTATTCTATTCCTATTGCCAAAAATTTTAAACTAATTTTAAAAATGAAATTGAGATACTAGTTAGGTTAATGCATTGCATATAAATATGGTATACATCATTCATAATTTGTTAAATTTGGTTGCCTCCTAAAAAATTGCTTCCCGATACATAATTTGAAGTTTTAATGTTTTTTGAATCTGAAACAATTAATGAAATTCCAAAGTGGATTTTTCATTTTAAATAACAAAACATTTTGATAAAAAATTTTATTTTGCAGTTATATAAAAATATATAGGAATTTTCTTAAAATTAGTAGCAAGGAAGTATTATTAAACAAGCATATGTTTTTTATATTTTCTAATAATAAATAATCAAATACAATATTGTATAATGAACATCTATCAATTATAAGAGTCTATACATAACAAATAATTTATCTTAAAAAGAAAAGAACTAAGCAAATCTCACTACGAATAGCAATCTGATTCTACACATGAAATGTTCGTTGCAACATGCTCTTTGAATAACTTGCGTGTCATTGCTATCCTTGAACTACATTATTTTAAATATGAAAATCGTATTAGACACGCAAGAAAATACTACATTGCGAATGAAGAACTAATAACTTCCCTTTAAAAAGGTCTCTCAAAATTTCTTCAAATTAAGTTTAAAAATGATTTACAATATTTATTTCACATTAGACATCTTTGTTTAAAAGAAACACAATTCCTTTTCTTTCTTTTTAAATCAAAAACATAACAGTTTTTTTTTTACAATACAAAACAGAGGTTGCTAATTTTAGATAATAAGTAATAAACAAGGGCACTAGAATTTAAATTTCTCTGGTTTTTTTATGCATTTTTTAATTTGTGTATGCATACTAAGCAGACATTTGATTACATCATGAGAATTTTACAAATACAATGTTTTTTTTAATGAAAAAATAAGGAAGTACCTGAATAAATGAACCACAATTATTAAATTTTCTGATGATTTTTTTTTATGTAAAATACCGAAAATATTTTATGATTCTCCATTACTGTGATAAACCACAATAAATGCATTTAAATTCCGTAGCTATGCAATTATATTTTAAAATAAAAGTTTTCATACTTTTTTATAAATAAAAAATAATTGATTTTTCAATGTGATAAATATGCATCGCAAATTAAAAATTCATATTGCAATATATATATATAATTCTATTCTTTTAATTATAAATTGCTGTTTTATATCCTCAGTTGAATTCATTTTTTTTTGCTTTAAGAGTTTAACAACCTTACTTTTTAGCAAAAGTTCTGTGGATAAGTGACAATTCTACCACTGTTGTGGTTATCTAATATACCAATGGAAATTTATAAGAAATGTTATAACTAGAATTACTCTATAATATAATTTGAGTTTAGCATATCAAATGAAACTAAAACTCATTATATGTGCAAAATAAGAATATTGCTGAGGTAAATTTAATTAATTCAATAACTATTGTCTTAACGATGAGAGAAGGAAGAAAATTCTTTATAATGATGAAATTTAAAAAACTTACCCATTTCTTTGCTGAGACTCAATGAAGTTAACGCCGTTACTAATAGTAACACCATCCAAAACTTCTGTTCAAGTTCCATAGTTAAGCAGAAATCAATTAAACAACAATATGAAAATATTTAGAATCCAGTTTTACGTTCCTTTTCCGAGTCACAAAAGTGTTTTAGAACAAGTAGGTAGACTACTAGAATTATTTACAAATGATTATTGGTAAACATTTATAAATTTATCTATTGCTAAAGTTTTAAACATCGATAACCATTTTTCAACAAAATGTCAGTTATTGATAGTGTAAATGAAGTGCAATCAGTGATAGAATTAATAATTGCACTCGCTAAGACAGAAATGTGATATGCTACGAAAATATTCCGTTTTCAAGCCATGCATTAACAAATCAGTATCATGGATTACCACTTTATCAGTACCATGTGATATTCCATCGAAGGTTTAACAGGTGGTATCAAGATGACACAATTTGTTTCTTTAATTAATAAAACAATTTCATCAGCATAGTCCAATAGTTGCTTAAAATTCTCCAAAAAATTTCAATTTGGCACAAAACCCCGTTGTTCGTGAAACATGCACTGAGTATCCCACATTTTTAATTGTTTGCAATAGGGAGATCAGAACAATTTGCTAATCTGGTTTTCCTCCACCGAACAACGATCGCGCAACCGAAAGCGTGGAATCCGAAACTCCGTAAAGAAACCGAATGATCTCTCGACAACCACCGGTCTCTAAGATATTGACACTTCCGCTAGGTGGCGCGCTGTTCCGGGACAATTGTGTCATTTATCTTAATAGGGTTCAGAAGCGAAACGCTAAATTTTGCTGGATTTTTGGATACACATATTTATTTTTGTAAATTTTTTTGTAAGTTTAAAGTAATGCTTTTGGAAGTAATCTACTTGAAAAATAAATGTTCTCTTCTTCCATCTTTTTCCTTTGTCAAAAACTTTTGAAGGAAAATTTTTTTCATCGTACTGTTCCAAGAAAGAACACTTAGAAATATTAATAAATATTCCAAATATTAAAAATAATAATTATGGAATAGTGAATGTATCCAAATAAAATATATATTTATTTTGAAATGGAGTGGAATAACATGATATTTAAATTCAACAGATGTATAAAGAAAACATAATGATAACTATTCAACTTACTTAGAATTGTGTAAAACATTTTAGATGCTTCGTGTAAGTACCTCTATTTTAAATTTTATATCAGAATGTTTTAAACATACATTAGTTTCCTTCTAAAGCAATTTGTATTCATTTTTGTTTTTAAGTGAATTTTAACGAATGATTTAAATAATAAGTTTTTAAAATAAATCTTCAAACTCACATTAAAAATTATACTACAGTTGCAAAAACATACTCTATTTCTAACATTCTGTTGAACTTTTTCGTTTGTTAGTTATATAATTGATATTTGTTTTTTCTTGCAAATATGTTTCCATTCGTATATATATATATATATAATATTAAAACACATGCTTTTATTAGTTAAAAATGAAATTACATAAAAGTACAATTATACATATTTTGCAGAATTTCTGATCGAGTATTATGTTTGTAATTGCTACAAATATTATTTTTTGGATATTCTTTTTCTAAAAAATATTTTTACTACACATTTTTGGAGTTCTTTAAAAAATATTTTACACATTTACTTATTAAAATATTACCAATTATACTAAACATTCTTACAGAAATATTTTACACATTTTTTTTTATTTAAATATTTTCAATTATATTAGACATTTGTTCAAAAATATAATGAACATTTTGCCTATCTCCTAAATAGTATATATACTATTAAAAGTACATTGAAACTTATTTGAATTCATATACTTACTTGAATATATTCATTCATATATTCTTTAAAATTTATTTATTATAATGCAATTTCCTTGAAATCATATAAGAGAAAACAATGGCAAAAACAAAGAATATCCTTTTATAAGCCAAAATAAATATTTATGGATAAAATGTACCCATAATAAAGTACGCATAGCTTATTGTGTATCTTTTTTGAATGCTTACACAGACAAATCTTGAGTCTACTTCTGGTATGGTAATTTCACCTGTGTATTAATATAACTTGCTACGTTTCATCGCACTCAAAGTAGAAGAAAATAGCTAGATATTTATCAATTACTGCCTTTTTATTCAGTTTTCATTTTCTTACACAAATATTTACATTGTGATTGAACTACAAGTGATATTTACATTATCACTTGTCTGAAATTTCAAATTTCGGAAACATTTCAGATACAGTTTTTTTTAATAAGGCATGCGTTTTTTAATTTTTACTGTTGTGGATTTGTATATGTTGGCTAAACTTTTAAACTTCAAAAAATAACAACGTGTGTTAATTCGCTTTTAAATAAAAATCAGTGTCAACTAATTCAAAAACTAGAAAATGATGTGCGAGTCTTTTCCTAAAATTATCACGTAGGAAGCGATTGTTCATGGATAGAAACGATTGGAATATGTATAATTCTTGTCCTGTTTTTGAAAATATAAGAGAGTAACCTTTAATTCACTCCCATTAATATTAATATTTCAGCAGAAGTCTTTAAACTCTTACAAATAAAATGCCTAGTAATATAATGCGTGAAGTATTTCGTTGACAAATGATATAATATTAGGTTTGGGGAAAATAAATGCATTATTTTACATGAACTTTAAAACTTTATTTAACATGTTTCGGATTCACAACTTTGGTCGTATATGCACCATTTTGTTCTAAAAGCTATTCCCATTTTAAAGGTAGTTTCATAATGCCTCTCTCATATAAGCCCGTGTCCTTATTGGCGAAAGATTCTGGTAATCGACTTTCACAATCTTCTTTTGTGTGTGTGAGGTCAATTTCTTATCACCAAGGAAGTTTTGAAATGCAAGAAAAACATGGTATTCACTTGCTGCCAGGTTCGGTCTAAGTGTGGCCTGGTGTTGTCCTGATGGAACCAGGCAACACTCATCTATAGAAACTACGGAAGCTTGGTTAGGAAATTTTGATGCATCCACCTTATAGTGCGATTGGGATTTATTAGTCATCTTTTTAATTATTTACTGCTATATACATATATATATATATATACATATATATATACATATATATATACATATATATATACATATATATATATACATATATATATATATATTCTGTGGTTAAATCTTTTCTATTATGACGATAGTTATCTTAGGTATATAACTATTTTTAGTATATTTTTGAAATATATATATATATATATATAGTGAAATCCCTATTTAACAATTCACCAAAATTGAAATTGTTGTGTCTGTTCAAGGTTATTGGTAAGATCGTCGTCCAAACTTTTGGAAATATCATAAGTTAGTACGTGAAAATTATAGGTAGTTAGAAACTGCACTATTTTTATTTTGCAGCTAAAATACTATTTAATAATTATTATGGAACAGTTACTTAGATATTTTAAGGAATACTGACTAATAGATAGTTGCTAAGTTTTTTTTTTAAATTCCCGTCTGGTGTTCTTTTTCGACTCTATGACGACAGAGAAGAAAATACTACATCATATACACCCCTTTGCATAAGAGAGAGGTATGCGCTTTTACAGTTTTCACACAAGCAATGGAAAATATTAGAAAATATAACAGTTTTGATACAAGATTCATTATCCATTTCTGTATCAGAATCACTATTCATTGGCTCCGACAAATCAATAATTTCTTCAACTTCAATTACACAAATAGACAGTCCGTTATCAAATTTATGATGGTCATAAAGTCTTAAAATATTTCCTTCTTTTTGACTTGGGACGAAATTAAAAAATAATTCCTGTCCTATTCAAGACTCACATGATAGGTTACACTCATGATTCATCAGCTCCTGTTAAGTCGAAAAATTGGTTTTTATCATTTCCCTTCGAAATATGCTGCTCATAAGAAAAGTTTTTCTTTGTTCCTGTCAAAAATGATACGTCCATTTGAAAGAAAAAAAAACCTCCAATTTTTTTTTTTCTAATAAAAACATTTTAAGTAATAAAACATTTTTCCAACTGCTGAAATAATTGATTGATTCGGTGTTTATTTTTCTTGAAATAAGGTTTTTTGCCATCATTTTAACCAGGGAAATAGAAAAATTCGTTATATCGCAAAATTTATTAAATATAAGTTCGTTTAGGTTCGACTGTATATATATGTACATATATATATATATATATTTGTATAATATATTTATGTTATAAAATTTATAAAATGACAGAAAGCTATCAATCGTATTAGCGAGGCTTTCAGATTAACATTTATTTTTAAAATGTATTGATAAATTTTTTATCGAATATATATCGGGGTGGTAGAAATAACGCTTTATGGTATGAGAATTTCAATATTATACGAATTATCTCCGAAAATATTACACGTTTTTGTCTGTGATTTTCTTATTTTAGCTCTGTCTTTATGTTTTAATCACATATACATAGATTTAAATGTTCAAAATTGTTAAGTACTATTAAGTTCATTTATCATACATATAAATACTAATACAAGAATTCTGTATGAAAGTTCGAAATTTGTTTTCGAAAAGGACGAAATAAATCAACTCTTAAACATTCCGAAATATATCATTTTTAATACTTTGGATTTAAAAAGATTTTTCGATCTTAAAATTACTGTACTGATTATTTTGGATGGGTTTTAAAATAGCTATTCAATTTCCAGAAAATATTCCGGAAAAGTTCCACAGGATAGATCTATTTTTAACAGAGAAATATGTTAGGCTTAAAATTCCCAGATACAGGAAGTAAGTCTACACCTCAACCCACGAGAAGAAAAATCAGATCAGAAGATACGTTTACTAAGCCCTAAAAAAAAGACATGTTTTGTTATAGAAAGGTCTCTATCATACAAAATTCAGCACTTATCTGTTTCGTAGGGATGGATAAAAGAGAAAAAAAAGTCGAGTTTCAGCTCCGAAATGGAAGCATGAAATCTGAAGATATCCTTCAAATTTTACTTCACTTAATGTCCAAAGTAAACAATAAAGAGATGGGAAAAATATAGTATTAATGCTCTTCCTTTTACTATTTTTGTGATTTTCCTTTGAGGAATTCACTACAGCGTTGCTTTTATCTTCTAATCTTTAGATCTTTTATGAAATTCCTTTGAGTGTTAGTAATAAAGAAATGTTTCACTGGAACATTTCTGACATAATAGTGCACTTACTTGTATTAATTTTCCTCCTTTTCTTTTGGAAAAAAAAGTTATTTTGTTTTTTCCCTATATATTTATTTGAGGGATGAAATTTAGGATAACACAAATTAGTAGTAGAACAGGCTAATGTAATATAATTTAAATATTGATTTTAAAACAATAACTATCCCCCCTAGAAACAATTTTTAATTTTAAAAAAAGGAACACAGCCTTGTAAGTGTATGGTATTTTTATAAAATGATTGTTTTAAGAATTACCGCAACGTGAATTTAGATTTGTCAATCAACAAAATAGAAAAACGCAAACTTAAAAAAAAATAGTAAAATTATCTTATGGTTTTATATAAAACATATAAAGAATAAATTGATGCCTTAAATAATATGAGATATAAATACCTTAGATTATAAAAAAAGAAAAAAATATTACGTTGTCATGTATGAAATGGAGCAAAGATTGATTAAGCACATTTATCCTCATTTAGACGCTGTATTTTGTCATAATTTGTTTTTTCGCGTAAAGTCCCATCTTTTCTTCCTTTTAACGCATATTCCAGTTTGAAAAAAAAATTAACACATCACCCTTAAATCTTAGTTTTTATTAGAAAATCGGATTCAATTATGTGCATTCTCTTTGCTACACTTCATACATGACAACCTAATATAAATAAATTTTAATACTTTTAACCCAAAAATATATTATAGCAAGTGTATTTTATTACTTAAGTTTAAACAATAAGAGTTTAGTCTAACAATGGTTTAGTGCAACTTAAAATGGAAATAATTATAAATGGATTAGGCTGTAAATATTTATAAATCTTTTTAAAGTGAAACATGTAAGGAAATGATTGATCTCTGAATGCTCTTAATTTCCTCTATATAATTCCTTTGTAATTTCTTTAAAAAGCAAAATATATTTTAGCCATTTTTTTTTAAAATTTCAAACACGCATTTTTATAGATTTTTTCCGAACTATAATATAGAAATGCATTAGAATCAGGTACAGCAACATTTGCAAAATATTTTACATAATTATATTTAAAAGTCTTATTTTACAGTGATTATAATGACTTTAATAAAATGTGACATTTTATTATTTGTTGGATATTGTTTGTTGAGACTTCGATTTTTGAATGTTTGAACTAAATTTATGGAATATTGGAATTAGCATATCTGCGTGTACTATACAGTTCGAATTAATTGGCACAGATAGAAAAAAGTGACTTTTTCTAAAACCTAGCTTTTTATAATTACATACCTTAAATAGGCTGAAAAATCTGTATATTAGTGTGAAGTATATCTTCCTTTAGCAGAAATGACCTTTTTAACAGGTCTTGTCATTGACTCCACTTGAGTAGCACTCATATTCTTTATTTCATTGTCTTGGAAACTACTAGTATATCCCTTTTTTATCATTTTCTCAGTTGTTGTGCTATTTATCTTAAACGATTGTTCAGAATATGCAATCAGTTTTGAATAGGATTTAAATCCGTAGAATTTTCAAGCCAATCAAACGCTTTAATTTTATTTTCCACGTAAAAAAATGGACCGATTTTGAATTGTGATAAGGGGCAAAGTCATGTTGAAATGTTATATCAAATGTTTCCATGTGAATATGGAACAATCCTACAGCATAACATTCTATATATTTGACAGAATTCATCATGTACTTAGCTTTCAGGGCCATTTGTTGTGAAAAACTCCAAACATCTGTTTAGAAGGGTGTTTCACAATCTGTTGGATATGATTTGATAGCAAACTTTCAACTTCATTTCGTTTAACTATACTTGATATCCATCCTTGCAAAAATAAATGTTTCATCAGTCAAAAAATTACATTCTTCCAGTCGTTAACTGTCCATGATCGGTATTTTTGGCACATGCTAAACGTTTTTTCGTCATTTTCTGAGTTAGAAATAGTTTTTTCTCCAATCTTGTTGCCTAATAAAATTGATTTTTATTTTAATTAGGATTTATCTGAAAAATATTATTTACAATGAACATAAGAAATTTTAATTATATTTATTTCAAATCTAAAATTTTAATAAAACTATTAAAGAACCAACGAAATAAGTCATTTGAAGGTATACATATTGGATTTTGATAGCCCAATATTACACTAATAATTATATTATTTTACAAAGAACATACTTCTCTCATAATTGATATTTTTTTAGGGAGAAGGGGAGTATTTATTATGTAAAATATGTGAGAATTAATGGTGGCATTAAGAAGTTAGAGAGATCTTTTTATTGCAATTTTCTGAAAAAAAGGATTAATAATTAGTTCTCCTAAGAAGCTTAGGCAACTCTTATATTTAATGAAAAAGAGGACTGTTTTTGATTTTAATTACCTCTTTTTCTGTTGTAAAAAATAATAAAGATTATGTTCTTAGGTAGTCTTTCACAAAGCCTTTTTTTTATTTCTCGTAAAATAAGCTTATAAATCTTTTTTTTACACCAATTCGATTTTTATGACTTAAGGAATAAAAATAGAATTTATCCCTCAATATGGTACGTTAATTGCATATGTATAACTCTCTAGCACTCGTACATAGAAAAATAAATCACAATAGATAAGGTACAAACAAGATGTGTCTTATCATTTGTTTTCTAACTTTAATGATTATAAAAAATATTTATAAAAATCTCTTTTTAGCTTAAGAAAAGAAATCCTTCACTTAAGATTCTTTTGTATAAGATAAAGAAAAATACTGCATTAAGAACATGACTTTTATTCAAGATTTAATGATCTAGATTTTCTTATATTTTGTTTCTCAAATATAAAAAAGTAACTTATTTTTTGCGAAAATACTAAACACACAATAGAGGATGGTGCACTATACGTAAGGTAAGATATCAATATTTTAATATAAATAATGTAGGTTTAAAAGATAAAATTGTATTGAAATCTTTTCTTTTTTCCTCTATTGAACTAGATATAATATATTTCAGAGAAAATATATTATTGTTTCATTTACTGAATATTTCAAACCACTTAATTGATCAAAAAATGAAAACAATTCCTTGTAAGCAGCCAAAGTGAAGGAATTCGCTTTACTTAACAAAACGTTTATTGTATCGAATTCCAGTTATTTAAGTGATATCATGTTTTAATGTATATGTTAAATTATATAAAATATCTGTTTTGTTTCAATTCTACAATGGGCTTTATTTTTAAAATGAATAAAAAAACATGTATTGTTCGAAAAATTTGTATTGTGTTGCGGAAAGATATATCCAAATTGTGCTGAAAATAGTTTCCCACGTACTGTGAAGAAGGAATATATCCCGCACTTGTGTGTGACGCTGATACAATGAAATGTAAATCTTTAAAAATATTTCATTCTTATATTGAAAGAATTTTTTCATATATATTTTAAAAATATTTCCAGTCATTCGAATAGGGAGGAAAGTAGGATTAAAGTGAAATATTCTGAAAATGATTTATTTTTTATATTTTACATTTCGATTAACTTAAGTATAAACCTTATATGAGTTTTCAAAAATGCATTTTTTTAGAAAAAGTAACTCACACACACACACACAAGTAGGAAGAGTAAGCCCCAGTTGTAATTTAATGTTTTCTTTGAAACATACCTTCAGATTTATATTGCTGTTACACTTCTAAAAAATAACAATATACTAACTTCATTTTAAAATAACAGAATAAACGAAAAAATTCATTTCATTGTCTTATAAAGTGTGAGGTATCCGTAAAAAAATGAGAAGGAATAAAAAGTTTTAAAAATGTAGTAAAATTTGATGAGTATAATATCCACATTTGTCAAAAAACAACAGATTATTTATCAAAGAGTGATGGAATATATATACCGTATATATTTGAAACCAATCTGCACTTTTTATCCAATGAAAATGCTTCTGAAAATAGGGTGCGGTTTAGAGTGGAAGGCGGGAAAATTCATTGGATGGGGAATATTGAAATCTAACGATTAGACATTTTATATTGTCGTGTATGTATTTAAGTCTCTAATACTGAAAAAATAATTGGTGATAAAATTTTTATTTGGTCTCAGTTGAATTTTTTCCCAGTAAATATTTTTCGGTAAAAATTTTTACGCACTATGTTTTATTTCTTTACAAAAATTTATTGAGAATTTCGGGTGCGGCTTAGAATCAACATATGCTTAGATTCGAATAAATATGGTATATATATATATATATATATATGGGGGTGCTATAATATATGTATAACTTTGTGAATTATTTGCTTTTTGGCATAAATGCCACATCTCTTGAACTATTGCATGCTCAAAATAGAGGCAAATGAGATAGCTAGTTTACTTTAGCTGAAAGTTTAAAATAAGCACGCCGAAAACTTTACTAAAATTAAAATTGAGGCTCAATGCAATGAGGAAGTTAGTCAACTGATGATTACCGAAAATAAATAATGCCACGTAAATGTAAACAAAATTTTAAAAAAAAATTAAGAATCAATTAAAAACAATTGGACTAATAGCAATTGTAAATCAATGATCATATGAAAACTATGCAGGATGCTGATACCTTTCGTGAGTACGAGCCCTTAGCAGCCTGGGGTACACAAGTAGTATGGAACGAGAATAAGGAGTGAATACTCCAATGGGGGGTATATCAGGTAAGACACTCTAAAGATATTTTTCATCATGAGTGCTAAATAGAAATCAGCAATTTACTTACATGGGAAAAATATTAAGAACTTTAAGTGGCACGTAAAAGTATTTTACAGGGTTTTTCTGCTGATGACAATCAATAAAGTAAAAACACATCTTTCATTACTTGGAAGTGAAGGAGTGCTAAGAGCCTTGTGAGCAATGCATTTTGATAGAAGTGGTAGATTATGAAAAACAAACTGGTGCTTTTAAGCATTGTTTTCATCATCAGAAGTCTATTTGAGGGCAAATTTAGATTCTAGCAATATTGCACTTTTATGAAATTCAAAGGTCTTCGTTGCTTTGCTTAGAAATTACAAAATAAAAATTATACTTTGGCTAATCCATTCACTCAACTTAAACTACACAGGAAGTATGTAGGACTTAATGGAGATCCACCGACAAGATTTGGTTCAATATGACAAAAGTGTATTCATAGGTTGGGACAAATAGATTTAGTCAGCTATCAACAAATATGACTTCCAAAAACAGTGTATAGTATACTAGATGCACAGTAATGTTAATTAGCCTAAGAATTATGCCATTAAATACTAAATATGCATACTATTTTTCACACAAATGAATCATTCTATTTTTGCAAGTTATTCTGATCTCTTAGAACGATAGACCAATTAATATATATATATATATATATATTTTTTTTAATTTTTCGAAAATAGCCCCTGTGAAAGATTTTAGAATGTCAAACTATTTTTAGATTATGTTAATATAATAGAAAAAAAAAATGTTATATTGTACTTTAAATTTTACAAGCATTTCTTTCTACCCAAAAGAATGCAAATCATAAGACATTAGGAAGTTTATTTTTCTTTATTCTAAGATTTGAAATAGATGGTTTTTTTAAGGAATAATATACAGTATGTACAATCATATTCATATAATGGATCTTATTTCCTGTATTAAATTAAGAATTTAAAAAAAAATCTAAAGCTGGTTTTCTTCAAGAAACTTTTTTTTTATTTTACAAGTAATATCTGAAATTAAATATAATCACCGATCCAAAATATTTAAGGATCCTTTCAACTTAGTAATAAGTATTTTATATAAATTTTGTTGCATATTAAATTTGTTTGTATGCAGCTTTTCTACTCTTTTTTCAAAGCTTGCATAAAAATTGGCCTTTTTCAAAATGTTAATGATCCTCATTTGCTCTCAACACATACTTTTTCTTCAAAAGTTTGTCATATTTAATATTGTACAAGTAAAATTTTGATAAAAAAAATAGCAATACCTAAGCAAATTTAATTTTATTCTATAGGGACAGTTACTGAATTTTTAGAGAAAAATCGTTCTGAGAAATTCAGTAAATATAAAGAAACATATACATTTAAAACTTATAAGTTATCTGTTAACTGATATACATAGAATCTGTTCTTGAGAGTGAAAATAGTTTTTACAATTTTATTTAAATACAAAAAAAACAAAGTTTTTTTTTAAATAATGAATATATTTTATAGTAAACAAGTAATATAAGTATACAATTTAATTGAAGGTTTTTTTATGATTCATTTAAAACTTCAGCGACTGAAAATTATCTGAGATTAAAAAATTGAATAAAATAATTAAACTAAGTAAAAAGCAAGATTTTTTAAGGGGCTAATATGTTGGAGATTCTAAGAATATTTAAAATGAAACATATTTATATTTTACCTTCTTTCGTTAAAACTAATGAAAGGAGAAAGTGCTATTCCATATTTTCGTATATAAGATCTAAAAAAAGTTCGTGTATGTTCTTTATGAAAAATTGTAATGAAAGAGAGAGAAAGGTTTTCAACATATATTTTCAAGTTTATCCATTTCAATTGAGATTTAATAAATATAAGTTACCAAGAAATTTAAGAACAACTTTTATAAAATTATTTTCATTGTTTTAAACTATTATTTTAGTTACAAATTTTAAAGCTAAATTACAAAGATTTTAAAATATAGAAGAAATTTGTTTTTGCAGGTTATTTTCTTGTGAACCATTAATTTAAAAAAAATATATATAAAAATTTTAAAGTTTTGAATGGTTTCGAGGTTTCCATCTATTACGCATAGTTTTATTCCCTTAACAACGGTAAACATTTGTAATGTTCATCACCAATATCTTTCATTTTGTTCCAAAATACGAGGGTTATAATCGATCAACAAATCTCTCAATGTGACAATAAATCTTTTTTTTTTCAATACTTCAGACTCTCATTTTTAATGCATTAAGTATATTTTTTTTTCATGGATTAAATTTTAACGGTAATTTGGAAAATATGAGGTTTTTCAAATAAATGCATAGAGTTTATGAACTTGGTGAAACATACACAAAGATTTGATGATATCTAATGCAAGAAATTTGGGATCCAAGATAATGGAAGAAGTGTTCTTTAAAAAAAAAAGGGACAATTAGGGCTGTTCGAAATACTCCCTCTAGGTTCCATAAAAATCACTTAGCTTTGGTTTCAAAGTAACGTTTAAGGGAGGCTGTCTATATACTAATGGCAATTTAATAATTCAAATTTTGCAAGATTCAACTTCAAAAATAGGAAAGGATTTACGATCTGAATCAACTTGGAGAACCGTTTCCTTACATTATTTTAATGTGTTATATATGAATAATATGTACGTTACTCTCTTTAGACTCTCCTTTAGATCAACTTTTCCTGTAACATATGATTTTCCAATATGCTTTGCTTTGATAAGTAAATCTCAAAATTTATTGTTTGTCAATATAATTTCTATATAGTTTTAAGAATTATTTTTTTCACAAATTATCTTCCAGTTTAAAATTTAAAATTATTAATTCTTCATTAACTTTACGTAATATTCTTGACATTTTTACGAAATTAAGTTTTGCAGGTAAAGACTGAATTAAACAATTGAGTACTAAATATGAAAGCAGTCTCTTAGAACAAAAACATATTTTAAGACTAATGACTATTTTTTTCTTCTTTGGTTCTTATGATTTCGAATTTTAAATTTTTTCATAAAATTCTTATATGTTTTGGGCTTGACAACTATTTTTAATATTCTATTAGGTGTGATATTATTTTAAAACTCATGTTTTATGCAATTCTAAGTACCCTACATTTCTCAAAAAACATTTTTCTTACAATTCTCAGTATTCTCAATACTGATTTTTTATTATTTAGTTTAAATTAGAATTTAATTAGTGCTTAAATTGTTGAGGTGCATTATATAAAAGCACGGACGCATGAAACACGTACACGAACACGCACACCCCACAAATATGTTACAGAGATAAAAATGACTTGTATTTGTGTGAACAATAAGAGAATCAAAGAAGTATATATTTTTTTATTGAGAACGTTTATAAATCCCCGTGCACCACAAATACATGAAGTAATCATGAAGCACACATCCGAAAAGAAGAAGAAATTTAAAGTAATGAAGGATTACAATACAAAAATATTTGCCTTCTCCAACATTTGAACCCAAGTCCTGCGGCACCACAGTCAGCGTCACAAACCACTATACCGGATGAGCGGCAAAGCGATAACTGAAACTTAAAAATATAGATGCTGCAAAATAATAACCATGACTAATTGAGAACAGCTTTTTTCACATAAAAAATATTTAACCAGTTTTTTAGCTGATCAAACTTTCCTTTGCCTGTTAATAATGCTGAAGAAAATCCCATTGAAATTAATGGAGAGTAGTTCCAAATTCATTGTTAAGAAAAGTTAAATTACCTAAAGACGAATTAAAAATTGCTTCGATCACAATGTATTCATGAACAATAAACTATTTATTGCAAGATTCGGGAAGAACTATAATATTACAGGCCGAAATGTGAAGAATAGCAATACGTATGAAACTTATTTTAACTAAATTTAATATAAACTAAGTAAATTAATTCTAAATTATAGAAGTAACGATAAAGATATTTATGTAATTGCTTACACTAAATCTATGGCAGGAAAACTAAATTATTAGAAAATATTTTATTTTAAGAACTGCTAACACGCTATCTGTGAATTGGATATGTAAGTTACTAAAAGGTTGATAACACTTGTACATATGAATATTTTACTCTACACATCCTTCAATAATAGTAAATTGATAACGTACAAATAAGAATTTAATCCATAAAATTTAGAATATATATATACCCTACTATAATGCGAAATTGAAATTGCTGTTGGCATACGTTACATTAGTGTAAGTATTATGCATAAAAAATGCCATTAATAAGTTGTAATAAATAATAGTTTTCGGCTAATATGTTTTTAAAATAAGTAATTAAATTATAGAAAGAGAGAGAGAGACACTTGATTCATTAGCTTTAAAATGCATAATTTTGATTAGAGTAAATTGTGAAATTTTCAATATCAAATGCAATAAAAAGAAAACATGACGTATTTAGAATTATGGTTATGAATTTGATACAAATTTTACAGTGTTGTGTGCAGTTCTTGAAATAATTTTGAAAATTTAAATACGTCACACATCTCTATCACATTTTACAATTAGTTTTATAAAGAATATTATGCAAAGTTTATATTCTATAATATCTGTAAATCTAATTCAATAATGCTAGTGAATATTTCTTTAATTATTACAAATTAATTTTTGGAAGGTTACAGTTACTTATATAAATGTAAAAATAATTAATAATAGACGCATAATATTGTATCTAAGAATGCTTGATACTACATTAGGTCATGTTTCTGATCTAGTGCTCTTGAAATGTTTCCTCCTAATATTATGGGCGTATATTTTTTGATCACCAATGAATATTAATCGATATCTATTCATAGCAAGAGAAAGAAGAATCTTATTGATAACCACACCCAATTTTTATCGTTATTCATTTGTAAAGGTTCCTTTTACATATATTTTGTTGTAAAATACCGATAAAAATAAATATATTTAGCAATTCTTGCAAACTAACTGAGAATAGATGATTTATAGTTTAACAATATTTCTTCACACTCTTTTAGAACTAAAATTTACATCCAGATCTTTTTTTTCTCTTAATTAACGTTAATTGTTAATAGCAAAGAAGTTTCATAACTAATTATTTTAGTATTTTACATTTATGAAATAATTAATAGTATCCTATGTGTCCTGACATTTTAAAGAAGTATTGAAAGCGTAATTTCGTTTCAAATAAACCATCAAAAGTAATATTCATGAGGAAATGCTCGAAGTATTATAGTATAATTACTGATAAATAAAAATAATGTGCATGTGGATGCAACCTAGAAATAATTTTTTTTAATATTTACTTTCATAATTTATACATACATATATTTATATATCTAATATATAAAATTCTCGTGTCACAATGTTAGTAGCCAAACTCCTTCGAAACGGCTTAACCGATTCTTATGAAATGTGCGTATATTCAGTAGGTCTGAGAATAGGACGTAAACTATTTTTCTTTCCGATATTGCAATTAGTTGAAAAGAAATTAATTAAAAGCCTTTTGGCCTCAAAAATAGGTTTCGCGCTAGATGTGTGACTATTCTCTGTTCCACCGTCCAAATCACTCTGCCATGGGTTATACTAGAAAAACGGGTCAAGTCAAAAATTACCAAATTTGGCGAGTAAGAAAAATGCGAGTGAAAAGGTTTCTATTTTTCAATTTTTTGTACATAAATTTGATTAAAAAATTCAAATATGCATGCATTTTTAAAACAAAAATATCTAAAATATTGCGAAAAACTTAATTGCTTTTACTCGTTATCTATTTTTCAAAAAACGTTTATTTACAATACATTTAAATGTATTGCTTTAAATTAATATTTTTTTAAGTAAAGAAGTATTGTGTTTTCTGTAAATAACAGTAATCAAAATTTTTCAATCGTTATGCATGTATTTCTTAAAATTATGAGTAGTAAACCGTCTGAACTTAAAAAATTCGTACTTTGCTCTTTTAATATCAGAGATTTAATAAATAAAGAACATAAAAACTTGTTTTTCGCAGTGCTGAAACAGTGTAAAATTATCATCTGGGATGAATGCACTATGGCACACAAACATTCACTTCAGGCGTTGAAAAGGACATTGAAAGACATAAAAAACAACGACTAATTAATTGGCGGCACTCTGTTACTCCTTTCAGGTGATTTCAGATAAACACTTTACATCATTCCACGTTCAACGTACGCTGATGAAATCCACGCTTGCTTGAAATCATAGCCACTGCGGTGTAATGTTGAAAAAGTACAGATGAAAGTAAATATGCGCGTTCAAATGTTTTAAGATCCATCCGCTGAAACATTCTCAAAATAACTGTTAGGTATCGGCGATGGAGAAGCAGCTGTACATGAAAATATTGGATGCATAATATTGCCGAATGATTTCTGCACAGTCATTAACTCACAAAATGCTTTCATTGCCCAGATATTTCCCGACATACACACACAATACTTTAATCATCAGTGGCTGGCAGAAATAGCAATTTTGGCAGCAAAAAATGTTAACGTCAACGACTTGAATTTCAAGATACAATACTTGTTACCAGGGGACTTGATGTCATACAAATCTATCAATACAGTTTGCGACACCAAAGAAGCTGTAAATTATCCAGCAGAGTTTTTGAAATTATTGTCTTTGCCAGGCCTGCCACCGTGCCATTTACAACTGAAGGTTAGATCTCTGGTTATTTTGCTTCATAATTTGAACTTACCACGGCAGTGCAATGGCACACGATCAGTCATTAAAAAATTGATGAAAAACGTTGTCGAAGCCAGAATTTTAAATTGCAAGTTCCGAGGAGAAGATGTATTATTACCACGAATCCCTATTTTTCCCACATATGTGCCAATTGAATTAAAACGGATTCAATTTCCAATTAGATTGGCATTCGCAATGACAATTAATATGTCTCAAGGTCAAACGATGTCTGTCTGGGGCTTAGATTTGGGCACACCGTGTTTTTTACACGGACAATTATACGTGGCATGTTCTTGCGTAGGTAAATCATTCAGTTTGTTTGTGTTGGCTAAAGATAAACTCAATAAACGTATCGTACACTCCATTGCCCTAAGAGACATATAATGTTATTTTTAATTGTCATAATTTGTGATGGATATGTAATTTGAAATTTATTAGTTAAAATAATAAAAGAACAAAGAATTCAAAAAACGAATGTTTGGTGTTTTGTTACTTTTATAGGCCCTCATCAATTACAGCACTCCATTCCTCTTAGAGTCATATACCACATCCCCACACACTTACAATGAGTAAGTTGTGACTACCAATATAATCACTAGAAATAATTTATACGACAAAACAACGTTTACCAGGTCGGCTAGTATATATATATATATATATATATGGGGAGGGTGTAAGGATAATTAAATTAGACCTGAAATTAAATTCCCTATATACACAATTTAAATAATTTTTCAATACATCATCAAGTCTTATATTAAACACCCATTTATTTCGCGAAACAGATGGTTCCAAACAGAATGCTTCGGATCCCAGACCATTAACTTTTATAGCATCATATGTCATATATAACTTTGCCCTAAGAAGGGTACTTAAGACTTCTGTACATAAGTGTGAGCAATTTATACTTCACTTGCTTGTCCGTTTTCTCTCAGAGTAGACTCAGAAATTGCTGGTTGAATTAAAACCATTTTTAAAAATATGCTTGGTGTTGATTCGAAACACGACATATATATATATATATAATATATATATATACATATTGTATCATAAAATGAAAAAAATACATAGTATAATAAGAAATGCTTCAAGAAACAAAACTATAAAAAATGGTGGAAAAGTATATAGTACAACAGTTAAATAAGCGTATGTATAGAAGTAAACAGAGTTAAAACATTTAAATTAAGAAACAAAAAAGTCAATGGACTAAAATGGAGACCTATTATGATTTCTAAATATTTTGCTGAATTAGGACCAGCAAAATTAGGGTTAAGTATAATTTACGGATCCAACCTTCCCCGTACAGCAGAAATTTTCTACCTAATAGCAAAACAGAGCCATATTGAAAAGTTAGGCCTAAAAATAACCACGTGAAGTGCTAGCACTTACCAAAAGTGCTATTGAAGTTCTAAGTGTAAGAAATTGCAAGATAACCAGACAATAGATTTTAAAAGGATAGACGAAAAATTAAAATAATAGAGTAAAATATAAAAAATTATAAAATTATAGATGCTACAGTATTATAAACATTGCTGACTTAGGACAGAATATATTTAAAATGATTTATATAAAAGTGGGATTAAACATGTTTTGTGACCAGCCAACCTTCCCCCTTTCTGTTAATAATACTGAGCAAAAACTATTGAAAATAATGGATAGAAAATCTGAATCTATTAGGAGAAAAAGATAACTTACCTAAAAATTGCGTTCAAAAATGCAGATCCCGTGCTAAATATGAGTACAATAAACAAGTTATTGCCAGATTCTGCAATAGACCCAAATGCAAATTCAAAGCATAGGAATGGCTGAATACTAGCACTTAACAAAAGCATCAAAATAATAGAAATAAAAAATTAAGAATTGTTAACATACTACCATTTCCCTAGAGGCACTAATATTACATATTATTTAAAGTAAAGTATATTAAATTAAAACAAATTAAGAGATTAAGTAATTTTATCTAAATTTAGAATTTCTTTATTCAAATAACTATTAATACAATTAATTTGTTATTTTTGAATATATATATATATATATATATATATATGTGTGTGTGTGTGTGTGAGTGCGTTTGTTTGTGTGTAATGTATTCATTTCTAATTCAGATATTGTATTTTTGGCAAAACAGGGGAACTAATTAATTTTAAATAATAAGTGATTGTTATTTTTGTACAACAGTTTGCTACATTTGTATAAAGACAAAATATACAGGATTAGCCTTTTGTACATACAAATAAGAAAAAAAAATCACTTGTTGATAAGAAGGGAAATATTGATATTTCCTGAAAAATTACATACATAATTTAGGGAAAAGTTTCAATTGCTTCGTAAGGCCTGTGTAAGCTACAATTTTTTTATAAGAATCACAACAAGATCTGTGAAAATATTGATTTAAATTTGTTTAATTCAAAATGAAATAAAATAGTGTTGTGAATTATGGTATTCATAATTAAGATTTAGAAAAATATATAAGATAAAATGTTTTAATTAAGAGAAACAATAAATACACTGTACATAATTGTTTTTATTTATATTTTTTAAAAAATGTCTTTATATGCTGTATTTAAACATAAATTGATTATACATTTAAGTATGGAAACACAATGTTTAATTAATTAATTACCGTATTTACTCGAATATAAGCATCACTTTGCTCCTCAATGTTAATGCTACAGAAAATTAAGTGTGGCTTAGAATCCAAGGAAAAGAAGTTCGATGTAGGGGAATTAGAGCAGTTACAGGTACATGTATGTATTTACAAGTTTATAAAATTGAAAAAAGAACTAATTGTTCACTTACATTGGTTCTCATATTAAATTCATTTTAATTTAGTAAAATTGCATATCGATAAATAATTTTACACTATTTTTCCCTTTTAACTAAAACTTGTTGTGAATTTGGGAGGGGGGGTGGCTTAGAAATGACTACAGCTTAGTTTCGAATAAGTACAAAAAATGGTATTTAAATTTTAATTGTCTTTATAAATATTTTGATAGTTTAAAGTCCTAAAGCTTTTACAAATTTTAAGATTTTTTAACATTTTTTTCTAATATTTTCAGATTTGTGTCACCCAATTCTGTGCATGGGAATATTATTAAGAGTGTAATTTTATTTTTTACTAAAAACGGTAAAAAGATTGATTTTATATCTAATTTGACGTAAATCCTTATTACATGCTTAAAATCATCATGCATATTATACAAAACAAGCATAAAAATGATTCAACATTTTATTTTGGATAAAAAATACTATGTATTTTAAATATTCGTTTATCACGAAGAATAAAAACCTGAGGAAAAGACATTTTATGTTTTAAAGGTCAGTAAAATAAATGAAAGAGCTAAATGCAGTTGCCACGTGTCCTAGTCTTGGGTTTCGCTTGAACATACTATTAAAAAACGTAAATAATTGCTTAATTAATGTAGCTAAAGTTACGAAATTTTTTGCACCACAGTCACACAATTTATTTTAAGGTAAAAAAAAAAGTTTGATATTTTGGTCAATTTTAGGGTAAGATACATGTAACACATATATATGAAGAAATATAGATAAAAATAAATATATATATATAGATAAACATATACATTTGCTTTATATTTGGTTATAAATAAAACACTATTTGAAAGATAATATTACTTTCATAAGACCTTCTAGTACCAAGAGATAAATTATGTTTTTTTTTATTTATCTTTTACCTGATGGCGGAAAATCCACTATATATTTTGTGATAGAATAATTTTTTCCTGTTTAAAAATTATGTGTTTTTTCATTCCTTCGGTATCATTGTACCATTCATAACTTTACTTTTTTATCAAAATATATTCTTAGATGTAACTTTTAACCTATGACGAAATCAAAACTTTCTCAGAAAGATAAACGTTAGCTTACTTATTAAATGGTACCATTCTTACAAAAAGTAAATAATTGGACTTAGGAATAATACATTTCACTTAACTATCACTTTAAGTTAGAAACAATACTCCAGAGACAACTATTACTGAGTGAAAAAAAATCTATATTTTATGAGATGTTATTACGGACCAGTGTTAGGCTATCTCTGAAAAAAGGAATCAAGAATTGTCCCAATTTATATTTATCGGATTTATGTTCTGTTTAAGGGAATCTTATGGGGGGAAATTCTAGAAAAATGGATGGTATTAGTTCATTGGTCTTTTTTAATATAAATCACATTTTTGAAAGTTTCCGAATTAAAAAAGGAAGTTATGAAATTTACTTGTATGGTATATAACTAGAATTCAAAGCTTAAAAGCTTATGTAAAAACGTATTGAATAATAACGGGAAGCAAGCAAAAGTATTTTTAAATTTGAGGGACTTTTAAAAAATTTGATATATTTTATAAGCAACGTAAATTATTTTCTGTCTTAAAGCACTTTCTAATTTTGCTTTTATTTTATGTACTAAATATTAAACACATTTATTATTGGTAAATATTTTGCATTTAATTTTTATCTATTTAAAATTTTGAATATAATTACGATAGAATCAATGAAATGTAAATTTCTCATTGACTGTTTTATAATGATTAATATATTTTAGCCATGAAAAGAATATGTACGGATTAGAAAATTACAGGATAAAAATTTATTTACATGAAGTTGTTTTAGAATACTTTTATGTTTTTTTGTTATAAATTTTATCTGCGAAAATTGAAAAAACCGGTTGCCCGAAAAGCATGACTACACTTTCAAATACAAATGGGCTCAATTCATGGCGGTCACATGAAAAAGACTTACACGCATTCTTCATTGAATACAAAACATATTTCAAACTAATTCTACTTGTTGTTCTGTTTGTAAAACTTTGACAAAATTAAAATTTTCATACTTGGGTAATTGTGTGTTCAAATGTTATTTAAAAAAAATCTTCAAAAGATTTAATTTTTTTAAAAAAATCTACTTTACCCGTATATTTTTAAATAATATACTTTTTAAGAGAAAGTTTCTGAAAAGATAAAAAGTTGGCAACAATAAAGTGCATGAACTGATTAGCTGGAAACACATGATTTCTTTTATCATGTGATAATGATGTCACATGGATTGAGCCCGTTACAAGAAAAAAAAAAAATTAAGATATACCCTTACAAGTTTTTATTGTTCCATAAAGAAAATATTGAAATTTTTTACAGTACTTTAGCAATGCACGACTTCAATGTAATCATAATTATTTGCGAGCAACACATCGAGTTTATACTAGATTTCTGACCACATTCTATGAAGCATTGTAGAAAGGGCTACTGTAACTCAACTTTTCATTTAATCAGTGTCTCTAACTAAAGTATGTTAAACAATGCTTTCTTCGTACCCTTACAATAAGAAAATCCAAATGTGTTATATCTAGAGATCTAGGTGACCACATTTATGGACCTTTTTATATCCATTGTATAGAAAACTCTTGCTCATTTCCAAACTCAAATTTAGGGGTAGCCCATTTAGGCTGTACTGGTGTTGCAGATTTAAGTTCTACAAAACCATGCCACAACTTGTCCTTGTTCTTCCGTAAAGCCATTTTGCAACAAGAATGTTGCAAAATGTGGCATTTGTGATTTGCATTCCATTAAACAGAAACTTTAATATTTTCTTTATGGAGCAAAACCGTAAGTAAAATCTTTCTTTGCTTATTTTAAATTTATTTTTGAATGTGTAGTCAAACTTGCTGTAGCCTCTATGGTAAAAAGTTATAAATTGGATAAAACTTATAGCATTGATATGTTTAACATCTTATTTCTGCAGTATAATATTTTGTTCACGTTACCATCACCCATCTTTTAAAAAGGTGGTGCCAAACTTTTGGAGTAAATTGCTACTTTAAATTTTTTTAAAGAAATCTTCTGTGTAATCTTCTCATGAAAACTTAAATATTACATAAAAATTTGGGGATATAATAAAAAAAAAATATCACATCAAAAATCAAAATGGGACCATTCTTGAAAACATATATTTTTTCTAACTTCTGAAGAAAAAATTTTACTGGTTAAATTACGGCATTCGTTTCACGAGTGTTAGAAATGAATAATCTTATTAACATATATATCTCATCCTTTTTCGTTCCAGAGGAAAAATATTTTTACGTCAAAGAGGACGTTTTTCTGCTAATTTTCCAAAAATAAGAAATAACTTTTAAGACGACGGGAAAGAAAGTTATCGCAGTTGATGTTCCTCTTTTTGCTTTGATAAATTTTAACGAGAAAACTCTGTCGTCAAAATGTTTCATTTCTCATTTGGCTGTCTGCCCGAATTACACGTGTTTCTGGGATGTGGTACATAAAAGAGAGAAAAAAAAAAAAAAATGCATAGTATTTTTTAAAGAACTAAAAAGTAATTAATAACTCATGTCTTTCACTTGACCTTAATAAGGGTGTAAATTATTTTAGTCTCACAAAAATTGTCATTTTTACCTTTATTTTTAAGCAATTCTTAATGTTTGTGAAGATTAAGCTTTATTTTATTAATTTTTACCTTAATTTTTTCAAAGTTCTTTTTCTTCCTGTGAACCGAGGTTATACTGAATTTAATTTTCCAGCCTGCAATTAGAATCATCAAAAAGTTCAATCTTGAAATTTCTGTTTCAAAAATGTTTCCAAGATAAAAATTTCATTATTTAAGAAAGTTTATAATTTAATTTATTTAAGTCATGCAAAAATATGTGACATCGCTGCTTTTAAAAATTTTAAGATAACTTTCGCCTGTTTTTTTTTAATATTGCATAAAAGGAACATATTTATTAATAAAATATAAAAGTAAAATTGATATCCTGATATTTATTATCAAACGACTCTTTCAAATAGTAATAACCTAAGAGATCCCCTCCCCCTCTTCAAACGAATAGAAATTTTTGAAGAATAATACTAATAATTTCTTATATTTAATAAACTTTAGGCATTGCATTAAAAAAATTATTTCAAATTGGCTAGAAACATTTTTATGAATCATTTGGCATAAGAATCTGGTTAAAAAAAAGGTTCTTTCTTTACTTTTAATCAAATCGCAACTTGGTTTATAATTGATATTTAGTTATTTAATAATTTTGAATACATACTTTATCACTGGTTTCTTAGTAATTAAGATATTCAATCAAATGCAAGCTTACATTGTTCAAGGAACACATATTTTATTCACTTTACATTATAGTTGTTATAGCATTAGTATAAAAACTGAGGGTCTGAGGAATGACTTCTTGTCTTCATGTTTCACATCGTGTATTGATTTACATCGACACATAGGTGCTCGACTATTTCTATAGCAAGCATATTCGCCAGACTTTTTACTCTTTAAAAACGTCTGGTCTTGGATTACTGAGATAATAGACCATCACGAATCTTCAAGAAGTTCTATTAATGAAGTGTGATATAGACAAAAAAAGCATGTAATGACTTGCACGTACCTAGTATCCATTTTGACTTAATGCCTAACCACGTTAGAACTGTTAGAAGAAGCAGATTTTTGTTCCATTTTTTTACTCTGTATTCCTTTAAATTTCTTACACATTTATTATGTTCTTTCACTAGTATGCTATTTACACATAACAAGTTAAATCTATTGTTAATTACTTTCCTTCCTGATGTTGTACTTTTAATGGTCAGAATTTTACGTTCATTTGCATTTTATTCATTGCCAAAAAATAATTTATTAATTTCTCATAGTTTTCAATAAAAATATTACAAAATATTAATTTCAGATACCTATTTTTTCAGATTTATCTTATCGAAATCATCCTGGTTACTTGAATCAAGTGTGGCTGTGAATACTGAAATTGAAATTAAACGTAGTCTGTACGGAACGTGTCGAATTTCTGTTAATTTTCTTTTCTTTAGAATATTTTCGAAAAGATCCGCATGCTGTCTTAGAACCCTATGGTTATAATTATATGATAAAGCTTTCAATAAAGTCAATAACTGTTGGATAACCAGATCCTTGTTTTTCAATAGGTCAAATGTCCATTCATTTTTTTTTTTTATTTTTACATTCCTCATCACATCAACGCCAGTTCAAAATTATGAGATAAAATAGTTCTTTAAAGACAGAAACATTCAAATCTCCACCGATTCCTCCTTGTAATTGTTGCCTCATTTCAGAAAACAACATTATATCATCAGTATTTGAAGAGAGAGAGAGAGAGATCTCTCTCTCTCTCTAGTTTTTAAAAATAATTCCGCGTAGTTGCATTGATGTATTTGAAGTATTGCTGAATATTACGGACATTCTGAGTTTTCTTTAGAAGTGAAGTTATAATCATAAATAGTAATATATCATTTTTTCAAAATCTGAATTATGAAAAAGTAATTATTTAAATGTTTTTAAGTAAAGCATATGCCTTGTCGATTTAGGAGATATAATACTATATTTATCAAAGTTGTTTGGAACACTTGTATAGCCGAATGGTTACAAACAATAAATTAACAATCTTCAATACTTATGTCTATTTATAAAATTGGAGTCGTTTTATCTAAAGCCACGTCATGTTTCAAGTCAGATAAATCTGAAAGCGAGAAAAAGGTATCCACTGAAAAATCTTCCATGTCTAAAATAATGAATACAACCATATTCCTCAGTCAGTAACAGTTGCCACTCTAGTAGTCTGTAATTAAATCACTCAAGTTTATTTAAAATAATTATACTTATTTAAATTCACCATGTCTTACACCAAGCTACTAGAAAGATTGAACAAAAAATATTTTCCTTTAAAGTGTACATCATTAATAGCCGCTTCGAAAATTTGATTTAATAAATTCTTCTCAACTCATTTCTCCAATTAATCTAAAACATGACGATAAAAATAATAAACTGAAATATTTTGAAAAGCATTTTAAAAAATCTTTATAGGAAATTATACATATTTCCGCTTAAAATCCATGGCAAAAATTGTTGGTAACTCCAAAAATGTTTCATGTGGTTTTTGAAGTAAAAAAATAAGCACACAAACCCATTTTTTAAACTTTATTTGAATTGTAATTTACATGTAGTCGGATCATAGCCGGACTGCTCCAATTTTCTTAAATTTATTTTTTTACTTTTATAAATAATCGACGCTTATTTCACACTGTTTAATGTGTATTTGTTTTTTTCCCCCAGAACATTTCTTTTTTATGTGTCGTTTTATCTGGAAAATTGAAGATATTAAGCTTATTACCGGAGTTTATTTTTCTTACCGAAATATTTTTTTCTTTCGTAATGAGCGCAATTTTGTTAAAATAAAATTCATAGGAAAAGAAAAAAAATGTGTCTCCAAATTATTCACGAGAAACTTTCAAAAGTACTATTATTAAGCACTAAAAGTACTATTATCATGCAAAATATATTTCTTAGAATATTACCTCACTAATGTAAAAAATATAATGCACCTTTCTTTTTTAATTTTCGTCTTTTTATTACAGGATAATTCCATATAATTTATGTTTGAAAAATAAAAAAAAAATAAGCAATTACCAATGTGTATAAAGTGAATAATTCCCATACAAATTACTATATTTTGTATAGAATGCAATTAAATAAGTAGGAAGTAAATCCCCCCACATAATATGTGTTAGTTTCAAAAATATTTCTTAAAATATTTTTTTTTAAAATTTTCTGAAAGAAAATATAGAATTATAGAATATATATACATATATATGTGTATATATACTTTTTTTTTCTATATACTTTTATATAGAATATATATACATATATATGTGTGTGTGTAATTTTTTTTATTATTTTTTAGATTATTATATTCTATTACTAACAGGAAATTTGATGAAAAACACCAGATATACCGCAGAAAAACCTTCATAACATTTACAAAATTTTCAGGAAAATTACACTTAACAGCTGAGAAATACATTATTAAAACATTTAACTGTACATTTAGAATCATTTACGATTTAATTTGAAACTGATTAAAATTTTAAGAGAGATGGAATTATATTCCAATTTATACAAAACACTATTATTTAAAAATTAATTAAGTAAATTCCTGCTTAAGACAACAAAGAAAAATTTTATTTTAATTACTTTTTAATTAAAAATTCCAATTAATAGAAACATGTATATACATACTATAGAACCACAGCATTAAGTCGCAAAATTGAAAGCAATTTTCCCTAAAATGCTTCATTTCCATTTCTATATATGGTGTTAGAATATTATTATATTTGTTTGTTACTATTTATCCATTAATTAAATTGAAATAATCCAATAAAATAGTAATATAAAAAGAAATCACAGTCTCAGAAAGTAGGCCATCATAGAGGGGATTTGAACCCATGACCTATGAATTAGAAATCTATTGCGCTACAAACACACCACGAGCGATTTTTCTTTTCATATATGGTGTTGGATTATTATTTTTGTTTTTTAATATTTATTCATTAATTAAAATTAATTAATTAGGTCATATTTGAAAAAAAACTGTATAACATCATGTGTCATCCACTGGAAGTTTAAAAAAATGTATTTGAACTTGAGTGGATGAATAAAAATTATTTTATTAACCATTGGAAATTTGAACAAGATTTATATATAAATAATTATATAAGGAGAGTGTGAACTAATAGTAGGACTTGAAAAAAGACTGAAATTAACTGAACAATATGTATAAAAGGCTTTGTTACTCAAATGCATGAGATTATTTGTGAAAAGATGTTTTGCATGCAACTGCTTATTGTAAACTTTTTGAATATATTATTTTTATCAAAGCACACTTGTGCTTGCTTAAGAAGCACAGGGCATATAACTACAAAAATAATTTGAATGAGTTCATAAAGTGAATCACACTCGAACAATGTACATCAAAAACATTTCAATGAGAAACACGTTTGAGTAAAACGTAACACGCATTCCACGAACCCCTTTTTAATTTGACCTTTACTGCAGTGATTTGTCGGTGCGTTACCCTAATATTCAGTGCCCTAGCGATAGAAAAAAAAATCCGCTTCTTAATCATTGCTTCCGTTTTCAATAGATGTCTGAAAATGATATTCGAAGGAAAACTGTCTTCTACCGAAATGTTCTTTTAGCTTGAAGGGCACTTGTAAGTCACACAGCATAAGATCGGAAGGCTACTGTGAATACTGCAAAACATCTCACTTAAAACTGCGATGTATATACCCTGTGTTCTCTGTGTTATGCGTGTGCTTTTTGAAGATGTGCAATGGAGCAAGGCATTGCTTTACTGTCAACGGCTTTTTGTTTCTTACAGTGGAATTCAAGCTTTTTATTGTTTCGTAGTACTACACAATATTCAAGATTGTGCCATCCGCATAAAATCGGTGTACACTTCTTCGCGATCGAAAAAAAAAGTATTGCCATGAATAGCATGGTATAATTAACATACCAATTAAACATTGTTCAGTTTTTTCACTCACACACATAACATGTTTCTTAGTAATTAATACTTATTATGGAGCTCTTTCTAAAATTGTAAAAAAGCAGGTTAATGCATTTATATTGCATATAATAATTAATTGCTATGCGGTTGGGGATATTTTATTGCCTTTTTTGAGGATGTATGAATTAATGATAGCAAATTAAGTAAAATATCAATGTAGCAAATTAGTATTATATATTTGTAATACTTTTTATTTTTGAAAATTAATGCTACTCATAACTGATTTGTTGCCTAACTAGGATGATTCCTTCTGTTAAAAAGGAATTAGATTAAATAATGTCTTACATGAAACCATTTCATCTTCCGATATGGATATTTTACAATAGTTTATATGCAATAAGTTATATTTTTAATATTCAAGAACTACCATGGAAGGAATTCAGGCAATGAAGACTAAAAAAACTTAAATCCAAAGATTTGTAAATGTTTTCTCGGTTTTCCATATCATTTTAAAAATACAAGACAAGTGTATTTTATTATTATTGTCACATATTCAATATCCTCTTGAATTTACATTGAACTTGAATGTAACAAAATATCATCTACTATTTTGCTCCAGACAAAGGTAAAAACAAAAAGAAAGAAAGAAAGCAATCGCTGTACGAAACACGATCTGAAAAGAACAGTAAAACCTAAAACAACTGAAAAAATCTGAAAACCAGAAAAAAGAACTGGACTTTTTACATCTCCACCGAACAATAAGAAAAAATTAGACGAAAAAAATGAATGGAATCCTCTCCAGTAGAACAATAAAATAAGTCTCTGAGCTTATGTGGACGAAAAAGAATATTTTTTCCCCTCCAGGTCACAGGTTACGGTGAATACATGGTATTACCGTCATCGGCAGATGTCAAAGGAAGGAATTTTCTGGGGCAGAAGCCTCGTGGGGATAGTGTCTATCATTGTAAGCTCTACTTGACATCCTGGGTGTTCCTTCTTCCCATTAAAAGGCAGTACCAAAGGCAAAACAATGGAAAGGGACTGTAGTCCAGCCTCGTTTATGCTTTTAATGAGGACTAGAAATTTGGATCCGATCATGTCCTCTCTAAGTGGTGATGGATCAATTGATGGCTTTTCATGGGATCTGGCTTTTCTTTCAGTGGCTGAGGGTGATTAAAGTAAACTTAAGAATGAATATCCCTTATGTGGGTCGAATAATCAGCTCAGAATGATTGCATGTCATTCTTGTGTTTTATAAATGTCCATATTTATAATTAAAATGCTCATTAATCAATGCACAATGCAAAATAGCTATTGTATGTTATTTTAATCACTTGTAATATATCAAAATTCAAAGTGTCTGTAAGTATATTTGTTTTGAGTTACTGCAAAAAAGTATCCTTTTAAAAATCCTTATTTAAAATAAACGTTTTGTATTCATCTATTTATATTTTTTTGCTGTTAAAGTTGCAAATGCGATGTCATATATTGATCTATGTAATACTTTTAAGACCTAAATATGCAATTATAGAAATATGGAGTCCGAGCTTCATTCACAATTTTGTTCAATTTTATAATACTTGTAAAATCTTTTAACTCAAATAAAAGGAAACGAAATTCAATGGAGTTTTTCAGATTAATTTGTGTGAAAGAGTCATATGATGTTTATGGTGATATTTTTTTAGTGTTGAGCAATATAAATTTATTTGATTTTAATGAGTTTACATCCTATGTAGATTCATCTCAGAAAGCCCTGGAAAGAGTATTGGTGTATGTAGTTGTAAAATTTTTCATTTCAGAAGTTCTTATTAAAATAGAAGTTGAGCTCTCGAAACTTGAATAGATCATTATTTAAATCCATTAACAATTTCCTGTTTTAATAAAGTGAATTTATAAGATAAATTTTTAGACTTTTACATTACATCATATATGATTAAAAGGATAATTTTGTTTTATTTACTACTTATTCGCATAAAATATTGCCTATCCTTATTTTCGTGAGAAAAATGACTCAATATGCCAAAATATAATTTAGACAATAACTTAAATAATAAAATTTTAATTGACTAATATGCATTCATTATCTTTTCCCGACTATTCAATGTGTATAATATGTGTGTTGGTCACATATATAAAATAAATAGTTTTTATAATATTTTTAAATATTTCAAATTAAAAGAATTCATTTATAAATCATTATAATTTTTTAATGAAGTTCAATGCACAAAATCGAGTTAAAAACATCTAAAATAGAAATTTTAAACCAACGACGAAATATATCAATGGCAATTGAGTTTTAATTAGGGAAAGTCCAAACATGAAAAGAAAAAAAAATGTATTGTTTGTTTGTCGGATTTCCCAAAATATATATTTTAATTGAGAATTTCTTTTGAAAATAAGAGCCTCCCAAATATATAAAGACATTTACAAATTATTTTTTATAAAAAATAAACTGTGGTAATAAATTAATATAAATTTACATAAAAAAGAGCATTTTCATGATAACCATGGTATTTACTTTTTTTTAACAAGACATTAATGTATCAATTTATTCTATCTCAAATATATTAATTGTTGATTGTGGTGATTTGTTTTCCTTCATTTTGAAGTGAAAGATTTACTTTACCAAATTACAAAAAAATAAATCATGCACTCTTCTATCAAAGAATCAAGTCATTACTTTTAAAAATATCAGTTATATTTTTTTTCCTTTTCAAAGGCTCTTAGTCAAGTTAATGAGCTGTGACTTAAAAGCAAAACCACTTCCTTAAATACAATATTTATTAATGACGCTTAGATTTTTGTAAGCTAATGAATCACTCATTCAAAATACAACAATATTTGAAAGTCAGCTGTCGATGAAACAATTGGAATAACTTAATTTTAAAAGCAAGCTTAAAATCAAATTGGAAACTAATTAGTGAAGTAGAAATTATTTCTTGTAAGCTTTCAAGTATTTTCTTAAAAAAGAATGTTTTATTACAAGAGTTTAATAACTAGAAAATTAAATATTTTAATTAAATAATTTATAATTATAAAAATGAAGCATTATAGAGAGGAAATATAGTAATGGAAAAAATAGTAATGTTCTCAAGTAATTTGCTCAAATCTACGAGTAATAGTGCTAAAATAAATATACACTCGAGAACAAAAAAAAAAAAAAAAAAAAAAAGACGACACACCAGGAAGGAGTTGCCCGATTGTAATGAAATTTCGTATGCAGAGATATTTGTATCGAACATGAAACGATTCAAATTTGGTGCCCAGTGAATGAATAGCAGAAGCTACAACACATCGGAACTATGCACTCAGCAGATGTCTATAAGAACCGATTCTCAATCTGATGGTCAAAATTTTTGTTTCATTGCGATTTAGAATTACTTTCAAATACTGAAAATATGCCTTACCGCAGGATTCGAGCTCATTACGAGCAACTGTCAGAGTTTGAAGGAGATCGTATCATTGGATTGAAAGAATCAGGTTGGGTAAATCAGAGAATCGTTCGTCATGTGGGTCGAAGCTATGCAGCCATTAGAAGATGCTGGCAAAAATGGGTGGAACATTGCATATTTCAACGTCATGATGGTATTGGTTGACTAGGGTTAAAATAAATAGGTAGGAAAGATTGACTGTCAGATCAACTGCCACAGCTCCTGATTCATCGTCATCGACCATCAGACGTTCGACCCGTACACGAATGTCCTCCATGATAATTTATAGACGGTTGATAGAGCGAAATTTAAGCTCTCACCGACCGCTATCCCACCTGCCACTCACGCCTGAACACTGTCGAGCCAGATTACAGTGAGCTAGGCTTTATCAGGTTAGAATCATTCTGACTGGGGGCATATAGTATTTAGCGAAGAATCTTGCTTCCAACTGTGTCCTGAAGATCATAGAGGACGTGTCTGCAGACGCCCAAAGCAGCGTGCCGATTCTGCTTTCACTATTGCACGCCACACAGGCCTTAAACCAGGTGTTATGGTCTGAGGCGCCATTTTTTTTGACATCCTCTTTGGCCGTCATTAGAGGCCCACTTACAGCACAGTGGTACAACGACGACATCTTGAGAACTGTTTTGCTACCATTCATTTTGCAGTGCGCGTACCTTATTTTTTGCAATATTATGCCAGACCACATACGACACGCTTTGCTATGAACTGTCTTACAGTTTACCAAACGCTTCCTTTGCTAGCCAAATCACCAGATATCTCTTCAACCGAGCATGTCTTGGATATGATGGGAATGCAAATTGGATATGATGGGAAGCCATTTGCCATGGAAGGTTGATGAACTGGGCCGACAATTGGAGCAAATTTGTCAAGAAATACGACAAGAAACCATCAGATTGATTTTCCTCTATGCCACATCGTGTGGCAGCTTGCATCCAGGCTAGAGGAGAGGCAACACCTTATTGGCCTCGTTATTTTGTAATTATGTAACTCTGAAATAAATAAGTCATTTTTCCAGAAACATTAATCATTTTCTAATCTATGCATTATCTTTCTACCCACCAATTTTTTTTTCTATCGATCAACTCGTTTCTAGTGCGTCGTTGTTGTTTTTTTGTTACAGAATGTACATACAAGTCTGGAAAAGAAATCAATATGGAAATAATGTTATTACATTTCCTTTTATCTTTTAAAAAACATTTTTATCTGACTCATATTAATAAAAGAATAAATCTGCATCATGTTTATTAATTTGCATGTAAATGATGAATGTTTTAAAAAAAATCAAGTAATATTTGAATATTACTTTTTCCCCCTGCAACATAAAGCACATTCAAATATACATTTACATTCATAAAATGAAAAAAAAAATCGTAAAGCTCCTGGACTAGCTTCAAAACTTTAAAAGGAATTCTTCAAACATGCATTACGCATGGCGTTTAAATATCCTTAAAAGTCTGACATATGTGAATAAATTTAGATGCAATAATTTTATTTCGAATTACTTACCAAAAGTAATGCAGTAAACGTAAAATCTAAACGGTTGATGACATTTGATTTAATGGGAACATTCCTTTTGTTACTATGTGTATCAGAATTTATAAACTAATTATATTTCTGATTGGCTTATGTGTTGAATTTTTTAGAACTACATACATATATTTTTTCCATTTACGCTGAATTGAAGACAGAAGCTCATAAATCGATTAATTGATATCAGTGTATTTTCATCTTTAGCTAAAGTCTTTTGTGCAGCTATTTTGAGCAAATCAGATGAGGGGAAAATAACGAGATTAATTATTAAGTTGAATTAAATTCGTTCAAACGCGGTTTATAAAGAAAATACAATTAAAAAGTACATTTATAAGTGTAATAGACCTTTTAATAATACAATGTTTTTTCCAGATTTAATTCAAGTTTTATAAAGATAAATAATACGGATGCAATAAAAACCTCCTTTTTCAAATTTAAACATTTTTTTAAAAATTAATTGTTAATAACTATTAATGCGCCGACTGGGTGGCGTGGTTGGTTTGTCGCTGGCCTTCTGTACCCAAGGTTGCAGGATTAACTCACTCCCAAGTCAGTGGATTTTCATATTGTAGAAAATCGACAGCGGCCATGTCGTACGGAGTGTAAAAATCCCTTGAGTGTCTGTTTGGCTTAGGTGCTCTCGGCAAAATTAAAAATCCTAGAAAAAGTTCGCATCGTCAGAGCTCAGATGCCTCCATCTGGGGAGGAAACTAAGCGTCAAATTTATCTGCGGTAATGGATATCCCCTATATGGTGCCTTGCTAAAAATGGATACCAGCTTCTGGGGAATGTGCTAGGTCTGTAAAGTTTAAAATACCAATGCGCTTTCCCATTAGAAAAAAAAAACAATTACTAATGGATTATATTATATTGGATACACGTATGTATATATATTATTATTAGATTTTTTTATCCATTATTTTCAATAGGTTTTTTGCTCAGTGTTATTAACAAAAAGGGGGAAGGTTGGCTGGCTACAAAACATGTTCATCCCCTCTTTTATACACATTATTTTATATTTAAGCTGTCCTAAGTCAGCAATGTTTATAAAAATGTAGCATCCATACTTTTATATATTTTTTTAATATTTATCTCTAGAATTTTTTAATTTTTTTTTATTTCCATTTAAAAGTTATTGTCTGATTTTTTACAATTTCACTTCTTTTCAGTTTGATCATGTTTATCCATCTCTCTCTTGTGTGAAATCTTGATTATATATATATATATATATATATATATATATATGTAATTTCACTCACGTTTTAATCATGAGCAATAGTTTTAAGATACCTTCCTATTTCTAAACACCTTACTACCTTTTAATTACCTAGCATACATTTAAAAAAAACTCACATTATTGATTTCTAAAGTATTTTAATATAAGGGTTCGCAATATATTTTATTGTTTATTTCATTAATTTGTTTGAACAGAATAATACTTATTTTGCATTCTTAACGTTCCAAACAATATCTTGGTCATTTCTTTGCTAATAGTACGATGTTTCTATTCTATAAGCACGATTGATAGTGAAAATTATCATAAATCGCTAAATTGGCTTAATCTAGTTTTCTTTGAATAATTTATTTCTTACTTTAACAAAAATAAGCTAAGAAATTCAGGAAATAGTTGAAAGGTTGTGCCAATTTTAAATCCAATACATCTTAATGCAATGTTTTTTTGAGAATATTTCTCAGTATCCTCCGTATAAATTCTTGCAAAGAAATGAAATATTTTCAAAATGTTAAGCAGCTTTACTTCCATTTTCTGTACTTATATGCAAAGTGTAGGATCAAAAGTATATTCTAGTAAATAATACCTTGCATTCGATGCAAAAATAAAAAATAAGGATTTTTGTATAGTTACTGTTAAGTAGCTTTAATAAATCTATTTTTAGCGCGCTGGAGAAAGAACTGTTTTTCAGTAGATTTTTCGTATTCACATTATTTGTCTAAATATAATGTACTGTAAAATATTTTCATTTATTAAATACTTATAAAATATTTAATGAAGAAAATCATGCCTACATCAAATATCTTATATAAAAGAAGAAATGTATCATATTTTCTTTAGTTTTTTTATCCTATAATTTTATCTCATTTTTAAACATAAAATGCATTTTAATAAAAAAAATCCTATTTTTGGTAGAAAATAATTTTCATTGCAACTTTAAATTACTGTTACTATAATAATCAAATTCTCGAATGCTTTTTTGGTACCTTTAGTCATAAATAAGGAGTTCTTATTTTTTAACAGCATTGGCTAATTTGAGATGTAATAAGCAACTGAAAATTGCCATCCTTCTTAATATATGATGCGTTTTCAATAAGAATTAGGGATTTTATTTTTACTTATAAATACTCTGCATAGGCTTCAAATTATTATTTTGACAAGATTATTATTTTGCTCATGTCTCATTGAAACAAAACTATAAATCGTTTAAGATGAAAACATTAGCACTTGAAAAAGTAATATTCTTTTTCGATGGTATCCGACTACGTTTGGAGGCGTAATTTTGCAAAAGTGTGCAAACGATTACATTCTTTTTATACACTGGTGTAAGAAATTAAGAGAATTTGCAGACTTGGACGATTATATCTAGAACAAATGGACCGACTTTTATGAAATTTTATATGTACATACATTGATAAAATACAAAACAGATAACCATTCAATAATTGGAATACATACGCAAGATCGTGCGTAACACTAGTTAGAGTTGGAAGGCATGATAAACAGTGGTTGCAGAATAAACAAAAGAAATGGATTAAGATGGGTTATGGTCTCCTCTTATAGCTCTACAGGCCTCGCAGATTGATGTCATACTTGAAATAATTCAGTTTATCTGTTATTATGGCATATGATCCCACTAGTACAGCAACGCTGTTTTCATTTTATGGATGGCTTTCGCAGGAATATTGCGAGTTGCATTTGCTCTCCCCAGAACTTCCCGTTCATGTTCTATATAGGGGTGAGGTCTAAAGGCCTAGCTGGCCAATCCATACAATAAATATCCTCACTCTCTAGAAATTCTTCGACTAGAAGAGCTCTATGTGGCCTAGCGATATTGCCCAATAAAATGAACTCGGAGCCACACGCACCCCTGTGAAAAGGTAAACATTATGCTCCAAGACCTCATCTCTATACCTCACACCAGTCACATAGTCTCTTTCAAAGACATAGATAAGTTTATAGACATCCAACATGATGCCTTCTCAGACCATTAAATCTCCTCTGCCATTAAATCTTCTTAATAGCACATAATTGTCAATTTCGCGGACATTGAAGAGTTTATGGCGAGTTCCTTGTTCTCTCCATATGAATGTACGGATCTATGTTCGTCCTATCTCCATATGAATCTATGTTTAGGGTGAAACGGGACACATCGGTTAACAGAACAGTCCCCCATTGATCCATATTACAATCTCTATGCTGCATGCACCATGCTAAACAGACTCTCCTGTTTCTACGTGCTGGCGAACGAAATACGTCTTACTTACACGCTTTTTTAAAGCTTGTTTATCTGCTGTCTCAGCACATACACTCGTGTACGCTTAAGTATTTGCCGTACAATACTTGCATTTTTATCTAAAAGCAGTGGCTGTTCATTCAGTTCAGTTCTATTCATGAAATTCCATAAAATATGCAAATTCTCTTAATTTATTTTATCAGTGCATTTAGAGTAACCCAGAGTAGAATAGAGTTAGAAAATTGTTTGAGAAAATTATTGGAATAAAAAAAATATTTAAATGCAATATTTAGACTATAAATGAATTTAGAATTAACTTTTTCAAATCATGCTTCTTTTATTGCAAATGCTTCTATAATAATAATATTTTACGTATACAGGGTGTTCCTGAATTCATGGTACAAATTTTAAGGGTAGATACAGGGCATTGCAACAATCATTTATTGTAGTGGAATGCACGGACTCAAGTGAAGCGATGAGGTGCACACTGGGGAAATAAAAGAAAAGATAAAGAGAGTTATCGGTTAGTTGCGTTGCGGAAGGGGTCAGTACATGCCCTGCCGCAGTTCAACATGATGCATCTTAGTTGGGAAAACGCTTTTTGTAATTGTGCTGACGTCTACGATCGAAGGCTTTACGTATGCCGAAAATGCAGACATGCATTACATGTACGGTCGTGCAAATAGTAACAGCAGAGCTGCGCTACTAATGTTTCAAGCGAAGTTTCCTTATTGAAGAAGGCACCGGAACAAAGAATTTTTCAGCGGTTACACAGTTTACTTTGTGAAACACACTCTTTCCACGTCACCAGACATGGTACTGGTCGACGAGGCTGTTGGCTGTTGTTGTGGGTCTTCACTTCCATTTGTAGAGATTTAAACGAAAATCGCTTACACCTCTTCCATTTTCAGTGAGTACAAGCTTTGAATCTAGCAGACTATCGTCTCTGATTGTCATTGGGTGGTACAGAAAAGTGCGCTGCCGCTGGACTTCATTGATCACTTGCTGAACAGTTATAAACATATATTGTGAGCATTAC
Organism: Trichonephila clavata; assembly: GCA_019973975.1. Classification (NCBI taxonomy): domain Eukaryota; kingdom Metazoa; phylum Arthropoda; class Arachnida; order Araneae; family Nephilidae; genus Trichonephila; species Trichonephila clavata. Next base: position 13,473 of record BMAO01027626.1, on the reverse strand, counting down.
ACTTTTCAACGACGCTTTCAATAAACACCTTGTCTTTCCTTTCATCTCTTATTTTTTGTGTATGTGCCTCACTGCGTTACTCACGCCTATACATTTCTATACATTAAATGTGTGTGTGATTGTTACATTGTCCTGTAATACAAAGTCTTAAGTACCTGTTACCTGTCCTAAGTACAAACCTTTTGGCAAAGGCGTGCCCAACCAATCTTCCAATATGATTCAGTGGGCCGCACAGTAAGACAATTTTGAAAAAAAAAATTCGATTAACGCAGATTTAGAGAACAGAGGTTAATAATATAGATTTAAAGTTTCGTTATATAATAGTTTTGCAGCATTTAAATATATTTCTTAACATAAAAATAATCAAAATGCAATATATCTGTTCTTGTAACAAAAATAGAAAAAATTAAAGTTGTACATATATATTTTTAACCATATTTATAAAAATAAAAAATATTGACAACATAAAATATAATCATTTGCCTTCGTTGTAATTAAATCAAAAAGATAAATAAACACTTTGATGTGAACCTAGTGCTTTCACCGCTCTAATTTCATATAAAAAATCAGGGGTATGGTTTGTGACTTTCAATTGGACACGATTCTGGGCATTCAGTTACCAAACAATTTCTTTGCGGACTCGAAATATTTTTCATATGAAGAAATAATTCTTATTTAGATATGTATAGTTAAAAGAGGAAGGCATATGACAGGCATTTTTTTCAAACAATTAAAACTCTCCAGAAATGATATTCAATAATTTACAAAATAGTTGTAAATATATCTTTACAATTATTTGTCAAGAAGGTCAATTACAAATTTATCAAACTACAACCCCTCACAAATTTGCAAACTTGTAGAGTAAATCAGAGTGTCACTGACAATTGTACTGCGCGCTACATGTGGTACGCGCACCATAGGTTGCCGACAACTGGTTTATACCATGAATTTGGGACCACCTGTGTATAGCTAAAACTTCAGAAGAGAGCCTTAACTAGGATTTTTAAAAGACTCACAGTATTTTCTAAGTTACTAAAACTTGAAATAAGTGTCGGATTCTCTTTTTTGTTAAAATATATCCACTTCGATGTATTAAAATATTAATAAATCATCTTCTAAGTTATGTATTTCAAAAATTCTACTGAAGCTCTGCTCAGAGGTTCCATCTATGTATATAGGCAAAGTATTATTAACAAGGACGCACTTTAAATAAAACGGGAATGTTTTTGAAAATAGGTAACTCTAAGTTTATTTTATGCAAATATATTCTATTTAAATATTTTTTGTTGTAATAATATTCTTAAAATACTTTTATACGTGTATTTTTATATATATAAGTGACACTAAATATTAAAAAAAATATTCGTTTGTATGCTTTTTCAAAATCACGGTTCTTAGTTTAATATTTTAAAGAAACTCAAAGATACCTTAAAATAAAACATTTTAGATCACACCGATGGAAAACAATTTTAAAACCTCTGTTCTTTAATACACATGAAAAAGTACAAAATATTATCATATAATTGATTTTGTTCGATGAGATTTTTTAACGGATTGTTTGACCAAAAATTAATCAATAATGGTATTAATAGCACTGCGAAGAGAGTGGTGCATAATGGATGAATGCACAATCGATTAAGAATACTTACAAATACGGTTTTACACTTGCAAAGAAGTAAGAAGACCTTCGATGTAAAAGATAAAAAAAAACATAGAGGGTAAAAGAGCGAATTACAAACGCATACTTAATCCATCCTTCTTCGTAATACCGCAGATAACATGGTAAAAAAGATAAAAAAACAAAACATGTACTTAAGCTGCTTTTTTGCAACTAACGAAGATAATACCGAGCAACGAGAAATCCTTATTTTTATTTCTACCCTACATGATTAAATCTTTCAACGATGTAACATCATTTTCACCAGTATAAAAGTTTCTTTACTTTGCTTTACTTTTAGGGTTTTTACTTTCGTGTGAAGAAGAGTTTTATACATAGTTTGTAAATGAGTAATTTAGTTCAAAGATGCTTGTTAAGGTGTCAATTGTTGTGATTTAAAAATGAATAAAAAATCGTTAACGGTTACTTATTGTGTTAAAACTTTTAATAAAATGATAACGCAATGTTGTTTTAAGTATATAAAAATTTATTGAATCTGCAAATCACGAGTTTTATTTTAAATTCAATCTTTTGTTATATAATTATGATAGAGCATATTTCGAGGGAGAAAGAGAGAGAAAAGTTTAATAATATTTATATTTTTTGAACATCATGTAACATAGTTAAATAGCTGAAATCAAGTGTTTTTCGAGTGATATACATTTCTTTCTGAATTTAAAATCTGAAATACGTAACTCTTATTAAAAAGTAAGGAGGGCGGGGGGGGGTTTAAAACACAGTAAAATCTATAAATATAAAAGGTATTTGCACCAAGTGTATTATTGTATGGGCCGTTGGTAGCCTAGTGATTAGAGCATCGGACTCCACACTGGAAGGCCTGGGTTCGATTCCACCACATACCCTCCGGGTATACACGGAGTACGTACTATTTAAATCAGAGAGACCGAAAATCTTGTGGGCAGTTGTAGCAGAAACTACGGGTGCAAGGGACTGGAGAATATTTCCCTCCACTCCAATTCCATGCCTAAATTGTGGAGATAGGGGATGTCGGCACCTATCGTGTAGAAGTCCAACCTGTCTCAGACTCTGGCAATTTTCATTCCTTCCCGAAGGGAAGGAAACAACAACGATTGTATATTCTCTCTAAAACACACATATTTTAAACCAGATGAGGGCATGGCAACGTAGATTGTGGTCACGAACTCTTGATTGGAATTTCGAGATTTCGTGCCACAACAGACCTGCCTTGTAGTCGGCAGTCGAGGCTCAAAGTCCTTCCATTGGTGAGGTAGCTAGGAGAGAGGGTGCTAACTGATGTGTTTTCCTCGTTACTGGACCGAGACTTAAAATTAAGGTTTGTCAACAATAGCTTTTGCATTGCGTTATAGTGAAACGTTAATATAATTCTCACTCACTTTAAACTAATTAGCTAACACTGAACTATTATGTCTTCATTAGTTCGTTGAATCAATTTATTATGCCACTCAAATATCTTTCTGAAAAATTCGGTAATTTATCACACATCCATACATTATTGAATATATCACATCATCAGTTAATAAGGCACTGTAGGATTCCATTGACAAAAGTCGGTCAAAAAATCAAATCTAATTTTTCTTTACCCTAAATTATTCTTTATATACTTTTTTATAAACTCACATAATTTGAAAGCTATAAACTTAAAAAATGCATAATTATGATAGATTTTACTATAATTAATTACTTACATCCCTGTGGCAAATCATAACTTTAAACTTACTTATCTCAGAAGATTAAATAACTAGTTTGTCTACATTTAAAATGCTATGGCTTTTTTTCTCTTGTGCCAAATGCTTTGATTTTTTTTACCTATTGCTTATAGCACATGTAACAAAAGTTGGTATGTATTTTTGAATCAAAGGAATACTTATTTTTAAAAAAAAAATCGTTCTCAGAAGTTAAATATTTTTTAAGGAATTTTCAATAAGCATTCATAAAATAAAGTATTGTACGAATAACAATCATATCGCAAAACTTATACCAACTTTTGCTATACATATTTTGACGTACTTGTAAATCAAATTTGATGCGTGTACGCAAATTTTTGTAGGAGGAGTAGCATTTTAAAACCATTTCACAATTTTGTCCATAAAAAAAATTAAATGGCTAGCGTTTTATGAAACTTTGAGCAAAAAATCTGTTTTACATAGTATACACACATAACAGAAAACCAAAAAAATTTTGGAAATACTTAACTTAAAAATTTTGCGTAAATTGTGCCATGTCTTCTTAATTTTCTTATTTAAGAAAAATGAAAAAGAAGCCTTAACTGGACTGTTATTTTGAAAGTTTTTGCTTTTCCATGTTCTGCATCATTCTGAATCATTATGTTTCATTTATAAGTGGTTTAAGTTTAAAAAAATATGAAAAACTTGCAACACAGATTAAAAAAGTGTATTGTCATGAAGAAATTTAAAATAAATACATTTTTTTTATATTCAGATGTTCTACAAGCATTCAAAAATCAGATGAATAATAGAATTAAACTCTAAAACACAAATGTTTGGTTAATGCAACTATAAAAACTGACATATTTTTGATAGAGAAATGATAAATGTTCTATTAAAAATTATGAAACAATATTGTGGGTTTCAGATGAAAATATAAATGTTATGAGTTCTTAAATTACATAGAATAACTGTATCAGGAATTCTATAATATTATATAAAGGCAGTTACTTTAAATATATGAGTACACAAATAGTTACAAAACAGTTTTATGGTTTTTTATTCATCATATTAAATTTAGAAGATTTCCTTTAAAGACTGTAATAATTCTTTTCAAAAATGCATGCCAGGAAATAAAATAGAAATATAGGAAGGAAGGATAATGTGCATAGTTTCTTGAGATAATATAAGAATAGTTTTCTTTACATTTGTTCAAAATTAAATATGGGATAGGCCATTTTAAGAACATCAATCTGGAAAATAATCAAATGATAATTTACTTCAAAAGAATAAATAAAGCTCAGGAGAAAGAACTCATTTTCCTAAACAGATTTTGAACGATCGTGAAGTGCTACAGCCATAAGTCGTTCCCTTCCTTCAAGGCATCCCTGGAGCTAACTTTCATTAGGATAATGCATGTCCACATGTTGCAAAGACTGTTCAAGACATCCATTCAGCCTCACAGATGCAGCTTCTTCTTCGGCCTGCTTATTCGCCGGATATGTCACCTATTTCACACGTGTGGGATTTGGTTGGTCGGCGTCTCGCTCGTGATCTGCGTCATTCAGCTGCAAAGGATGAACTTTTGCTGCGCATACAAGCAATATGGAATTCTCTTCCACAAGCAGGCAATCAAAATATGTTTGACTTCATGCCACTTCCTTTTGCAGCACTTATTGCAATGCGTGGTGGCTACACCAAATACTGATTTCTGACACTTGATATTGTTTTTTTGCTTTAAAAATTTTGCCATTTATTCGTCGAATACAAGTCGTTTGGGCATTAAATTTCATTTATTTCTGATGATTCCTTCATGGTGTTACATTTTTCACAAACAGAATTATATATATATATAAACTGTACATTTTTTAAAATTGTCTTATATTAATAGAAAGTGCATCTCAATTTTTGATGAATGTAAAAAAAAATACGTGTACTCAAGTAATTGTTTCAGTACTTGCGTTTGGTACACATATGTATGATTCTTTATTAAAATTACACTACTTCTCTCTCTCTCTCTCAAAGGAAAAGGTGGTATATTGTACACGGGACTCGTGTTTTTAGCATCGGTCAAATGACTTGAGCACTTGAGCCAACCAAACGACCTTCCATACCACGACAACTTGAGGATAATACTCCCAGGCAGATATGACGTGCCTTAGTCCCTCTACATTGTGGATCTTCAGAACCACTTGGACTAGAACTCATGATTTGTCGGCCACAAGTTCATGATCATGTACACTCGGCTACAAATGGCAAAAGGAAAAATTCGAATACAAGCAATATATTAGATATGTCATGTGTTGTGAAACATTATCTTGTTAATATGTCCTTCCATGAGTCCGTGAGTAGATGGAGAACATTATGGAGCATAGCATTTAGTTGATTCTGAAAGTGATATCTGCAGATAAATAGCCTAAAGTTGTTTTTATGTTAACGCTCCCCTTTCTGAAATCCGAAAAAGGAGGCTTGACTTCAGTTAATAATGTAATGCGTAATATTTTAACGAGTTATAAAGTATCAATACTTCAAGTGGAAAATATGTAAAAATAAATATTAATTTCATTTCAAGATAGAGAAGTGACCATGTATTCCTATTAAAATTCCGACACATGCATCAAAATAATCCAAGAATAAAAAAAAAGTTTTAAAATTTTTCTTTTCATGGAATAAGTTTAAATTGTTCTAACTAGATATATCCTCTTTCGAATAAGATTAATTGAATTATTCTAACAAAGTTAATTAAATTTTAATAAACTAACCCCTGAGGAAATTGCAATCGGTTTGTCAAAATTAAGATGGGCATAACACAAAATAAAATAATACGTATATAAGCAACATAATCATTTAGAAATTTCACGTTTATTCAGTCTATCAGTATTTCTGTAGATTTAAAATTTTTTTAAATATGATCACTCTGTTCAATAACTCATAAAACATATATTTTATCAAAATATTATTTTAAAGAAAAAGAAAAATTGGTTTAATTCCATCTAGATCAAAAAAAGGATTCATGTCTGTAATTCATATATATATATATATAATATCTGGTATGCCCGTCATTTACACGGTTATAGTGAAAAATAAAACAATGGCAATTGAAGGATAATGAAATTAATAAGTTATATTTAAATAAATTGCAAATTAAACATAAAAAAGAAAACGTTCTCTCTTTGCAAATCACTTCTTGAAAACATACTTGCCAATTTTAAGTCTGTAAGTGTACTAGTTTAAAAAATGGATTCTTTTATTATTATCTATAGCACTTTTGTAATTATTTGTGGGTCAAATTTTTAAAAGCCCCTTGTTAGCTGATCTTTGTTCCGCAAAAAGTATAATGCCTTTTAAATGTTAAGGCTGTAGGTTTAGTAGTTCATGAAAGGAATTTTTTTATATAAAACATCCTCGCAAAACCCCACTTGGAGGTTAATTTTTGCAAAACTTCTACTTAGCGAATCTTTACGCCATGAAAGGAACGTACCTAATAAGTTCCAAATATGTTGATCTAGCTGTTTAAAAACGGGAAAAATCTATAAGGACAAATTAACTACTAGCAACCCCTCGTGGGGGTCTATTTTTTCTAGGCCTCTTTTGTTGAGGATCTCTACTTTATTAAATGAACATTCCAGCTAAATTTCAAGTCAATAAGTCTAATGGTACAAAAACAAAAATATTTATCGCTAACGACTCTTAACACCTCCCATTAATTATTGGAAGTCCTCTTTTGTATCTGATATATACTTTTTGAAAGGAATATACCTTTCAAATTTCAATGTAGGGCTAATAAATTAACAGTGAGAATAGTTATCTATACCCTCCTTAAAGGACAATTTTTGAAAAAAGTTTTTTCCGCGGATCTCTATTCTGTAAAAGGAACATGCTTGACAAAATTCAAGCTTCTAGATCTAATAGTTGAAAGACGGGATTTTATTTTATCTTTAACACTTCTTTAACACCTCGAAGCCCCCCGACCCATGGGTATCGGTTTTTGCAGTGGATCTCTACACTATGGAAGGAACATTCCTACCAAATTCCAAGTCTGTAAGTTCAATAGTTCAAAAACGGCAATATTTTTATTTAACATCAAACAATCGCCACCCTTCTAGGGGGTCAATTTACGCACAGCCCTTTTTTAGTGGATCTCTACTTCATAAAAGGAACGCACCTGGCAAATTTCATGTCTGTAAGTCTAATAGTTCAAGAACAGGAATATTAATCTATAACGCCCTTTTAACTCCTCGCAACCCTCCTCGGGTGATGATTCTCACAATGCCCTTTTATTAGCGGATCTCTACTCCATGAAAGGACTATGACTAGCAAATTTCAAATTTGTAGCTTTAATAATGCCAAAGATATCCTGATGAGGGAAGGAGGAAGTGAGTGAGTGAATGAGTGAGTGCGTCGCTTTTCTCCTTTATGTATGTACAAGATTTGGAGGATAAAAAAAAATTGTTTTTTAGAATTTAAAATCTACCTTTGCAGAAAATATGTTAGTTTAAAATTATAACTTTTTCATTACTTTGCCTTTCTTTTAATACGATGTTTAATATTCGTTCAGTAAGACGTTGAGCATTTTGTTAACTCTAATCATTTAAAAATTACGTCAGAAACAAGCAATTACTTAGAATTTTGAAACAATGACACTATTTTAAATTAGTTTCCATGAAACCTGCTGCATCTTATTTTTTCGTTAAATATAATAAAAATTTTAATTATGTATCAAGTATTTCTATTTTGAAATCATAAGTTCAAACTATAATTAGAATATGATACAGTTAAATATTAAATATAACTCTCTTTTTTTACATTGTTCATGTTTCAAGGAAATCCAGCAGGTCTTTGAAAATTTATAGGAATTTCAGCTCTTAAACTTAATGTCATCCCAATAAAACAATGAACTCATTAGTACTACTTCCTCCTGCAAATTACTGTAAAAGTATTGTACAAAACCACCCTAGAAAAAATTATTATATTTACTTCTTTGAATAAAACATCTCGAAAAGTTTTAATAGGGTTTATACCTTAAGTAGTTCGTTAAAATACCGTTATATTAGTTGAAAATACCAAACTGAAATAACTTAAATTGAAATGAAATAGGCGACAAAGGCTGCAGTAGGGTTTCCGATTGTAGGTCTCCAACAATGATTAATTCCCTTTTCAGCAAATACTCTCAATTACGAAAATAACCCATTCACCCCTAGCGGCGGACATTCGCTCACGTTTAATCATCTTTCCCAATGAAGTATCGATTGGTACTGACGTCAGTAATCGCTTTCAAGATAAAGGGCCATGAAGTAAAAAGGAGAACACTTTGGTACCTTTTTTTCTCATCTTAAAATAAGGAAAGAAAATAAATTCGTCGCCCTAAACAAAGAAAGCCCCATTCGCAGTGAGATACTGAAAACGTACGCTATTCATTTGCATAATGGTAAGGGAATAAGTGCTTCCTGTTGTTAGTTATGATTGATGAGGACATAGTTTCGGTAGGTATGGGTTATAATGTCTATTCCTCTCAAAGAAATGGTTGTTTTTACTTCAATCATTTGTATTGTATCGAGTTGGCTGATATATAGGTATGGAATCCGAATGATTGCTTTAACTTGTAAAGACAAAGACAGATAAAGATTTTCAGAGAACTTTTGTATAAATGGATGAGAAAAGTGTGTTTTTCGCCTCGGAATATATTAACGAATGAGATACGATTTTCTTGCTTCATCTCTCATACCCACCTTGTTACGTTAAAACAAATAAAAATGTATGCTTTAGGTTGATCTATTTTTAAAAGAATTTTCGATACATATATATATAGTGTGTATTATGTATTAATATATGAAAAAGAAGATTATTAACGAATAGTACTGACCATTTTTAGAATAAAATTAAGTAATAAACTATGATACCTTGAATGAACTTTATTGGATGATATATTTACCGCCATTACATGCATTTATGAATTTACCTGGGTTAGAACAACTTGTACATCCCATTTTTTAAAAGAAATCTTTAACCCGAGAGATCAATAATTGAAACAGTGCTTGCCTTATATATATTCTTAATTTTTTTTTTTTTTTTGCCTCCAAAAATTTTTGTAGAACCAAAAGCAAGTTATAATTCGTAGGTGCAAGTTTTGGGGTGTTTGGTAGGTTTGATAAAATTAATTTTACGAATTTCTAATGAGTCTCCAAATCATCATGTGGCCAAGAAGATGACAAAATCATTTAAATTCTTCTCATATATCTTATGAGTAAACCTTATGGAATATTTCTACACCAATATTGGTGTTTTAATATGGTTGGAAAAAAGTTTGGTTGAGATTTTCAAGCGTGGCTAATCAGAAAGATCGAAATAACCTACTCAAAATTTTTCGAACCATTTTCTGGATGTTCTGTCAGAAAAAAAGCCTTCATCAAAGCATTTCAATAAATTTTCGTAAGTGAACTGTATTAGCCTCCACGGATACAAATTGCGTCTCACTAAATACAAACATGAAATACACACACATATATAATCATATTCAAAACGATTTAAATTATTTATCTTGATTATATATATATATATATAAATCACTTTTCCTTAGAATTTAGAGCATAATATTTTATATTAAACCAATAATAATATGGTACTTTTGCTCATGCTATTTATTATGCATTCATGATCCACTCGGAAGGGTATTCGTTTCATTTATAAACTAGATCTAAACAAAACACAATTCGCATCTGTCATTCACTGGTAGTTCTATCTCGATTAAATTGTATTTTATTTTGGAATCTTATAGTAGAAAGAGGTATCAGACAAGAGTATTTCTCCCTTATGTTAATCTTTAGGGTTTTTTATGACGTTGATTGATTTCAGAACTCCATCTTGTGAAGGTAACATGATACATGCAAATAGGCGCTATTATTTAAAGAGATCTGAAGTGAGAAAATGAGATGAGGTATCCGAGTATTTGTTGAATTGCTGAAAGTTAGGAGTGGATTCGAAAGGGCTTGCCATTTTCATTAAAGGATATCCTTAATAAGATTGCTGAGGGGGTTCACCTGGAGATCATAAAGTTAATTGAGATGGGGGCTCAAAGTATCCATTTAAAGGTAAGTGAACCTTTCATATTGGATTAGAGTTCAATTGCTGATATCATTCTTCCCACATACTTACCTTTTCGATGTATTGGTTTGAATTCAATTTGTTGTTCAATCAACAGTTTGTTTTTACAATAGCTGTTCATTCAACCAGTACTAAGTCCATAATAATATTTCACCTACAAATTTATTATTGGGGTAACCAAAGAGCGACAAATGAGAGTCAGTGATTTATGTCAATTTTATTGCTAAAAGAAAATTTGTCTTCTTATTATAACATAATTTTAATAATAATTGTGGAAAAAGCCTAAGCATTTTTGGAATGAAGAACAACTAAGTATTTCTTCCGCAGACAATTTAGTTTAAAGTTTATTTGCTATTTATGTGAATGAAAATAAATGTTATCATAACCCTGGGTTTTTTTTACAGTGGTTCAGACTTTCTGAGATCACAAATAATATTAACTTCTATTTAAAGAACCTCGTATATTAAGTAAATATAAACCTTATATATATATATATATGTAATAAATAAAGAAATCTTATAACATTGTAAGGAATCTTATATAGTTAGCAAAAAATAATTTAGAGTGGAAAAATGTATCTGTATTTTTTTATGAAGATTAAATACATTTAATATTTTACATTTGAAAAACAAATTGTGTAGGTTCTTGACTTTAATTTTTCAAATGCCCTACTCTTACATATATATCGAGTGATTGAATATTAACATCGCACTATAACGCTACACGAGAACTTTTGACGACGGGCCTTGTAATTTGAGTCAAGTTCAAACTACGAGTTTGATCGCTGAGCTGTGGTACCCTACCATCCTAACTTCCACACCAATGGAAGGACGTTTGAGCCTTAAAATTATTAACGTGTGTCAGCCCCCTCTGCATGGTGGTTTTTCAGTTGTACTAGGCTCGAACTCATGATACACGGACAACAAGTCCGTTATCTTAACCACAAGGCTCCACAGCCAGTGATATATAGATTTATATATATATTATATACATATATATATATATATATATATATATCGAAATTTTATAATTACAACTTATATTTAAATATATGTTTTAACTCGTTGATGTTAATTAAAGTATAAGTCACCACAGTTACATTTATAAATTGGCGCTTCATTGCATAAATTTCCATTAGTTCCATTTGTTATTTATAATGAGTTTAAAAATTATTACATTGTGATATGTAATACGCACATATTAATTTTAATAACTCAAAATATTAAATTTTGTAATTCCAATGATAACAACTAATATAAATTGCCTTTTTTGAAATCTAATTCTTGAAAGTTGTTTTAGTGCATCTTTTTGGCACTGCCATAAATTTCTGTGAATATTAACACGTTGCACTAAGAAAAACAATTTTTTACTTTTTCATAAAAAACTTTCTTTTAAATCAAAACATACGACTACTAAAAGAATCATTCACATGAAGTTAAATTTATTTTTAATTTTTCACATGGATTTTTAATGGATTTCGTCATTAAGAGCCGCACTTTTACGACAATATCCAAGCCGTTTCAAGTTTAAGCTACTTATAGAGTGCTTACATGCAATTATCCTCTGACGTAAGTAAAGTGAAGGATTTTGCTTTCCTCCATTTATTGCGTGACATGATAATTTTTATTCTTACTATTGGATATGTACTCTTATGGAATTCAAAAGCACTCACACACACGAAAGAAAATGTTTGTAAGGAATATCAATACCTTTGTTTCTTTTTTCTTCTTCTTTTCAGTCTTTAAAGCTCTTTTCATTTTTCATTTTATATTTAGCCAATCTATCTTATTTAGATTTACGTTTACAATGATACAAAAATTACAGTATTTATATATATATATGTACAAAGAAGAAATATATTGCCACACACACAAACATATATTCACTCATTAAAAATACATACATTATGCACAAAATAGAAAGCCCATTAGACAATAAACAATAAAACGAGGAACATTGAATAAAATGCCAGTATATAAATAAATGTATGAACAAATATAATTTAAAATGATAAATTAAAAAAAAACTGCTTGTAAAAATATTGCTGAGGTCTTATATCTAAAATAGCTTACATATATTAATTGCACTAAAATGTCTATGTTGAAAATTTGAAAACTTAATTAATTTTAAATGAATGCTTTGTAAATTCACTACACATTTCACTTAAATTCACACAGTTGGAAAAAAAGACTTCGCTACTTATATTTTTAAATAACTGAAAGTTTTAACAGATGAAAACAGTGACTTCAATAGAAAATGAATGTGAATATATTTTTGCACAAATTGTTTTCTAGTAAAAATCTATTCATTAAAAAATATGAGTTCTTGTAAGTAGAAAATTGAATATTTAATTATAATGTATCTATATTAGCTATTTAACAAAGTTTTTGTACCGGTAAATGCTAATTTTAGATAAACAAGTGTGATTATTTGGAAACAAATCCATCTCGTTCACTCATTTTTATCAAAGATTTATTAACTTTTTTGTTATAGCGAAACTCTTAAGTATTTTCTGAGATAAATTTTTGTTGTACATCTTATGAAGATTTAACTTATTATTTTCCGTTTTAATATTTTAAATTTTAATAAAGTAATGTTCAATCAATTAATTTGTTAAACTCCTTTATTTGGAAAAATTTACAGCATTGGAGTAACGGAATATCCTTTTCCATAATTGAACTCTCATTATATGAAAATTGTAGGTGAAGTCATTGTATTTATCTCGATATTTTTCAGTAATATAGAAAAATAGTATTGTTAGTGGAGAAAAAAAAAGAAAAACTGTATACTTTTGAAAAACATCTAGTGAGGTTTAAATAATTTTTAATTTGATAGAAGAGAATCATGGAGTGGTGAAAATACAACGAACATAAAATTAAGAAAAGTTATTTTTGATTATAATCTAAAAAAAGAAAAGTATTTCTATGGTTGAAACCTATTTGCCTTAGTAAGAGACATAAATTCAATAAGCAATAATTATTAAAAAACAATGCTAAGAGAGAAACCTATATTCATTTTAAAATGTCTAATTTAGACTTTTTTTTACTC